>JASVEL010003875.1:0-261653 GCA_032618575.1 Nicotiana noctiflora
ATCTTTGTGTGTGTGTGAGTGTGTGTGTGTGTGTGGATCGAACTGCATGCCGCAATATTATAGCGCTTGGGCTGAAGGAGCCCCTTCGGAGTTAGATCAGTGTTGGATTAGAGGTAGATAAGAGTTAGACCAGTGTTGGATCAGAGATAGATCAAAGTTGGATCAGAGTTAGATCAATGTTGGTTCAGAGTTAAATCAGTGTTGGATCAGCGTTGGATCGGAGTGAGACAGTAGTAGACTGGAACTAGACTTACCATTGTAAAGATGATTTACCTGTACGGTTGTTCTTAAAACTGTTTAGTGATAATTCAGGTGTTCTTACTTTCAGTTATTATTTGTTATTTACTACTCACTGAGTTGGAAGATACTCACCTCACTCCCTGCACCTTGTCTGCAGATACAAGGATCCAGGAGGGCAGTTGAGCTATACACCACTGCTATTTCTATTACCAGCTGAGGAGGCATCGAGGTAGCTGCCGGCGTCCGCAGGACCCGATCTCTCCCTCCTTCTATTTATGTCTTTTGTCGTTCTACTTAGACTTGGATTGTATAGGGTGTTTCTTTGTGCTAGAGGCTCAGACTTGTGACACCGGATTCTTTGGGCTGTATTTCATATATTTCTGTTTCCGCATTTGTTATTTTCTATTATGAAAATAGGCTATTAACTCTAAATGGATCAGTATTAATTAATAACTGACTAGTTATCTGGAAGATGGTCAGACTTGCCTAGCAATATTTTGGGCGCCATCGCGACCGGAGTTTGGGTCGTGACATAAGGAGTAGAAAATATCTCATTAATTATAACCTTAATTAGATATGGTATAGAAATAACAATTTGGTATACTAAATATAATTTACTCAAACCATAAACATATAGGGTAAAACGATTCCCTAAGTTGGTTAGAAATGTAACAAAATGCTTTAAACTTCCGATTAATCATCCGAAATCACCCCAAGGCCCCCGTGACCTCAACTAAAAGAACCAACACATGCAATAACCTTATTCAAACTTGTTCCAATCCTCAATACACATCAAACAACGCTGAAACCATTATAACACATTGGATTCAAGCCTAGTTTTCATCAAAACTTCCGCAATGCGCATTCAATCAAAAACACGACCAAACAATATTCAAATGACCTAAAAATTTACAGACATATAAAAAATTACGTAACGAAGCTACTAAAACTCTCGGAATTCAATTCCAACCATCAGATCAAAATCTCACCTATCAACCGAGATTTGCCAAAATTCCAACTTCGCCAATTCAAGCCTATTTCTATACCGGCCCTCCAAATTCGATTTCGATCGCACTCCTAAGTTACAAATAATCATCCAAAGCTAATCGAACCACCGAAATTCACATTCGAGCCCTCTAAGCACATAGTCCACTTCCGTTAACTTTTCTAAAACAAGCTTTCTTCTAAGAGGCTAAGTACCTCATTTTCAACTAAAACCAACTCAATTACACCCGATCAACTCTAATACTGATATTGAAACGTAAAGCAACACAATAAGGGGGAAAGAGGGGGGTAACTCATGTGACGACATGCCGAGTCGTCACACTCTCCCTAACTAAAACAAACACTCGACCTCGTGTGGGTCAAGAAACATACATGGAGTCTCAAACAAGTGAGGATATATGCTCTGCATCACTCACTCGGTCCCCTGAGTGGCCTCTTCCACGGACTGACCTCTCCATTGCACCTTCACTGACGTTATATGCTTAGGCCTTAATCTCCGAACCTGTCGACCCATAATAGCTACAGGCTCGACATTATAAGTCAAGTTATCATCCAACTGAACTGTAGTGAAGTCTAACATATGAAACGGGTCCCTAACATACTTCCGGAGCATAGACACGTGAAATACCGGATAAACTCCTGACAGGCTGGGTGGAAAAGCAAGAATATAGGCCACCTCTCCAAACCTCCTGAGTACCTCAAAAGGGCCAATGAATCTCGGACTAAACTTTCCTTTCTTTCCAAATCTCATGATACCCTTCATAGGAGAAACCTTCAGTAAGACCTTCTAACCCACCGAATAAGATACATATCGAACCTTCCGATCAGCATAACTCTTCTGACGCGACTGGGCGGTGCAAAGTCTCTTTTGAATCACCTTCACCTTATCTAAGGCATTATGAACCAACTCTGTCCCAAATAACCTCGCCTCGCCGGGCTCAAACCAACCAACCGGAGATCTACACCGTCTCCCATATAAAGCCTCATATGGTGCTATCTAAATGATGTATTGGTAACTGTTGTTGTAAGCAAACTCTGCAAGAGGCAAGAAATTAGCCCAAGAACCTCCAAAGTCAATAACACAGGCACAGAACATGTCCTCCAATATCTGAATTGTACGCTCGGACTGCCCGTCCGTTTGATGATAAAACGCAGTGCTCAACTCTACACGTGAACCCAACTCTCGCTGAAATGTCATCCAGAACTGGGAAGTGAACTGGGTACCTCTATCTGATATAATAGAAATTTGGACCTCATGCAATTGCACAATCTCTCAGATGAAAATCTCTGCCAGCCGCTCCGAAGAATATGTAGTACATACAGGAATGAAGTGTGCGGACTTGGTCATCCGATCCAAAATCACCCAAACTAAATCAAACTTCCTTGTTGTTCAAGGGAGACCACTCACGAAGTCCACAGTAATCCTCGCCCATTTCCCCTCAGGAATATCTATATGCTAAAGCACACCACCGGGCCGCTGATGCTCATACTTGACCTACTTACAGTTGAGGCACCGAGCTACATAACTCACAATATCCTTCTTCATTCTTCTCCACTAGTAGTGCTGTCTCAAATCTTGGTACATCTTCACGGCACCTGGATGAATATAATACCGTGAGCTATGGGCCTCCTCCAATATCAACTCGCGAAGCCTATCCATATTGGGAACGCAAATTCGGCCATGCATCCTCATCACACCATCACTATCAATAGTCACATCCCTGGCATCATCATGCTGAACTCTGTCCTTAAGGACAAGCAAATATGGATCATCATATTGGCACTCACGAATGCGGTCATATAAGGAGGACCGAGAAACAACACAAGCCAACACCCGGCTCAACTCAGAACTATCTAATCTCACCATCCGATTGGCCAACACCTGAACATCAACTGCAAAGGGTCTCTCTCCAACAGGAATATACGCCAAGCTGCTCATACTAACCGCCTTTCAGCTCAAAGCATCGGCCACCCCAAATGATATAAAATGGTAATGTCATAATCCTTAGGAAACTTAAGCCATCTCCGCTACCTCAAATTTAGATCCTTCTGTTTGAACAAGTGCTGAAGACTGTGATGATCAATATATACCTCACAGGACATGCCGTATAAATAGTGCCTCCAAATCATCAAAACATGAACTATGACAGCCAACTCCAAATCATTAACATGATGGTTCTTCTCATGAGGCTTCAACTGACGAGAAGCATAAGCAATAACTCTACCCTGCTGCATCAAAACACATCCAATCCCAACTCTCGAAGCATCACAATACACAATGTAAGAACATGAAGCTGATGGCAAGACTAACACTGGAGTTGTGGTCAAAGTTGTCTTGAGCTTCTAAAACCTCTCCTCGCACTCATCTGACCATACAAATGTGCACCCTTCTACGTCAACTTGGTCAAGGACGAAGCAATAGATGAAAATCCCTGGACAAACCGGTGATAATACCATGCCAAACCTAGGAAACTCCAAATCTCTATAGCTGAGGATGGTCTAGGCTAACTCTGCACCACCTCGATCTTCTTTGGGTCAACCGGAATACCATCACTAGACACCACGTATCCCAGAAAAGCCACAGACCCATGCCAGAACTCACACTTGGAGAACTTTGCATAAGCTTCTCCTCCCTCAATATTTGCAATACTACTCTCAAATGCTGAGCATGCTCCTCCTGGCTACGCGAGTACACCAGGATCTCATCAATAAGAACAATCACAAATGAATCCAGATACGTTCAGAACACACTATTCTTCAAATACATGAATGCGACTGGGGCATTAGTCAGCCCAAAAGACATAACTGGAAACTCATAATGCCCATATCTTTTCCTAAAAGCTATCTTCATAATGTCAGATCTCTAATCTTCGACTGGTGATAGCCTGAACAAAGATCAATCTTCAAGAATACCCTCGCTCCCTGGAGCTGATCAAACAAATCATCAATACACGGTAGAGGATATATGTTCTTCACTGTTATCTTGTTCAACTGCCCGTAATCAATACACATCCTCACTGAGCCATTTTTCTTCTTGACAAACAACACCGGTGCACCCCACGGTGACACACTCAGGCGAATGAACCCCATATCTAGGAGTTGCTAAAGCTGTTTCTTCAATTCCTTTAAATCAGCTGGTGCCATACGATAAGGAGGAATAGAGATGGGCTGAGTGCCCGACACTAGATCAATACCAAAATTAATATCCCTGTCCGGCGGCATGCCCAACAGGTCTGCTGGAAACACATATGGGAAATCCCTCACAACGGGCATAGAATCAATACTAGGAGTCTCAGCTCCAACATCTCTCACAAATGCCAAATATGATAAACATCCTTTCTCAACCATCCGCTATGCCTTTAAGAAAGAGATCACCTGGCTGTGAACGTAATCAGTCAAAGCTTGCCACTCAATCCTCGGAACACCTGGAATGGCCAACGTAACTGTCTTGGCATGACAATCTAGAATAGCATGGTACGGAGATAACAAATCCATACCTATAATCACATCAATGTCTACCATACCCAACAACAACAAATCAACTCGGGTCTCCAGACCCCCAATAGTAACAAGACAGGATCAATATACGTTATTCACAATAATAGTATCACCCACCAGGATAGATACATACATAGACAAGGCAAGACAACCACGGGTCGTACCCAAATGATGGGAAAAATATGAAGACACATATGAGTATGTAGACCCGGGATAAAATAAAATAGAATCATCCATGTGGCAAACTGAGATAATACCTGTGATAACCGCGTCTGATGGAATATCGTCACTCCTATATGGAAGCTCATAGAACCACGCTTGACCACCACTCGATCAATCTCCACTCCTGGGGCGACCCCTAACTGTCTGACCCCCACCCCTACCTGACTGGGACGGTGCTGAAGTAGATGGAGTACAAGAGGAGGGCTGATCCCTCTGCTGAGACCGACCTTTATGAAGCTGAGGACAATGTCTCCTCATATGGCCAAACTCACCACACTCATATCAACTACCCGGAGCTGGATAAGGGGATTGAAGGGAACCCCTCGCTGTAGATGAGCCCTGGGCTGAAGATGCAGGAGTAGAACTCTAAGCCAGAAGGGCACTAAGTGAAGACTTGCCCTGCTGATATCCCTGACAGTCACAGCCGGAAGAAGCCCCACTATACTCCGGGCGACTTATCTGAGGAGGCCTGAAAGAACAACCTCTACCCTGCTGGAATTGGCCCCTAGACAGAGCACCATTGTAGCTACATGAACCTCGAGGCCTCTTGGCCTCCCTCTCCTCACGCTCCCAAAGATGATGTATCTTAATCTGGCAAGCCATATAAACTACCTCCTCAAATGAAGCTGCTACCACCCTCTCCCTAGTCATCAAAATGCGAGTCGAATAGTTTATGCCACCAACAAACCTCCTGATCTTGTCCCGATCTGTGGCGATCATCCAAGTAGCATGTCTAGCCAACTGCGTGAACCTGCACTCGTACTGGGTCACTGTCATATCACCCTGGATCAACCACTCAAATTGTCGGTGCAGCTCCTATCTGTGAGACTACAACACATACTTCTCGAAAAAGAGAGTGGAGAACAGTTTCCAAGTAAGGGGTGCTGCTCCCGTAGGCCTACGCCTCTCAAACTACTCCCACCATCTAAATGCTAGCCCTGAGAACTGGAAGGTGGTAAAAGACACTCCACTCGACTCTAAGATCCATGTAGTGTGAAGCATCCGCTAACACTTGTCCAGAAATCACTGGGCATCCTCGCCCTTAGTACCGCTGAATATCAGAGGCTGAAGTCTACCAAACCTCTCTAGCCGACGCTGCTCGTAATCTGGCATCACTGGAACTACATACCCTAGAGCTGGTGCAATTGGCATAGCTGGAGCAACCGGTGCAACTGACTGAGCTGGAGCTGCCTCTAGTATCTGTAATGCCTACAAAACCTGCTTGGATGTTCGAGCTGCGGGGGTCTGATGACCACCACCAATCTAAGAAGTAGCTGCAGTAGTAGAGGCTAAAACTGCCTAAGCCAGACCAGTGTGGATAGATAAGATCTGATCTAAAGTCTTCTGAAGACCAGGAATCACGATAGGCACTACTGGTGCCTGAGTGGGTGCTGTTGGAGCATCAACAGATGGAGCCTGGTCCTGAATAGGGGCAACTGGTGGGTCAACTGGTACTGCCCATGTTGATCTACCTCGACCACGGCCGTATCCACGGCCTCTAGCAAGTGGCAATATTGGTCATCCACCACGTCCGGTAGCACGAGTTCTCACCATTTGCGAGAGAATAGAATATAGAAGTTTAGTTCTTGGAACAACAAAGCCGCACGATAAGAGTTCAAGAATATGAAGTGTTTCCTAAAGGTTCTGCAACCTCTCGATGATAAATACAAACGTCTCCGTACTGATCCGTGAGACTCTACTACCCGGCTCATGACTCATGAGGCCTAGTTAACTAGGATCTAATACCAAATTGTCACGACCCCAAACCTGATTGTGATAGCACCCAATACAAATACTAGGCAAACCCGACCATTTACACTCTCAACCCTAGCAGTAAGCTCAAACCAATTATTTGAAAATCTTTAACGATAGTGAAGCTAAAGGTATAAACTCATAGATAGAAATAAGGCGAATATCAAGATAGTGCTGAATTCAATCCCAAAGACCTGGGGGTCATGAGTCTAGAGCCTATAGTAGTACAGTGTAATAAGACTCCAATAATACATAGTCTAAAAACTACAGAAAGACAACAAAAGGAATAGGGGAGGAGTCGGGTCCTGTGGACATCAGGCAGCTACCTCGACAACTCCAAAAATGCTCTGAAGACAGCAAAAGCTAAACTAAACTCCTGAGGTACTTGGATATGCACACATGGTGCAGGGAGTAAAGTGAGTACTTCCAACTTAGTGGTAATAGACATGTATAATGACTGATAGTAAGAAATCCCGAAAGTACAACAATGTGAAGCTAAAACCAGTACTCCTACACATTTAACAGTGTAATAACAATAACTAGAGATAGATAAAGCAGATATATATCACTGTATGAATGCAATGCAAATGCACATGACCACTACGATGCGTAGCTCGATCCATTTGGGTACCCGCGGTCACTGTGGAGGTTCAGACTACGGAGGGGATCCTACAACCCAAGCGCAATATCATTGTAACATTGTGAGCACGTGATTTTTACCCTACACATGAGTCATCACTATAAAATTCAAAATAAATGATTTTCCTTATTTTTATAATTTGTGTGAATTTTATATTAGTTGTTTGCGTGTTATTTGAGTGTGATAAATAAAAATACAAAAAATACATTTAGGAAATTAATTCATTTTTAACAAATTAAAGAAAAAATCAAAAATCATATTAGTTAGCTTTTAAATTGAAAATTTCCAAAAAAGAAGGCAATTAGTTTAATAAATTTAAAAAGTTCCAAGTTAATTACAAAATAGGAAAAATACAGAAAATACAAAAAGAAAATTGAAATACAATATAAATACAAAATACAAAAAATAATAATACACAAATGCAAGGGGAAATACAACACAAAGGCAAGAGATTGGGCCAATTAACACCCAAAAACCACTAGCCGAAACGGTCCAACCCCCCAGCCCAAACGCCCCAGTCTTTAGCCAACGTCCAGGCCCAAAGAATAATACCCAATTAAATTATATACCTGGTCCCCCTTCCCCTTTCTCAAAACGGCATCGTTTTGGCGTCGTCTAATCCTAACCGTCTGTTATTCTTAATCCAATGGCTCTAAACCTTCAACACACTAATATACAAAATACATAAAAAACAATAGAGACAAATTTCACAAAAAGTCTTCATCCCCTCTATCTTCTTCACAAGAACAACCGTTACCTCTTCTCCTTCATAAACATGCCAGGCAAGCCCGACCATATTATCCCTTAAACCAGCCAGTTATTAATCAAATTAAACTTAAACAGTAAATGATCATATCAGGTGATAACCGAAACGTAAAACATACAAAATACGGTCCCAAACATATCGTGGTGTCACGAGACCGAGCCTCTACAGAATAGCATCCTAATACAATCAAGTCTAGGCAAGTAGGAAATCAACAAGATGATAGAGAAGGAGAAAACAAGCTCTGCGGACGCTGGCAGCTACCTCGTAATCTCCGCAAAAGTAGACAAGGATCAGCAGCTACAATGTCTCAACTGCTCTCGGGCACCTGTGGATCTGCACAGAAAGTGCAGGGGAGTGGGGTGAGTATATTTCAACTCAGTGAGTAACAATAATAAATAATAACCGAAGGTAAGAAATCCTGTGCTATCACTTAGCAGTTCTAAGGCAACCCTCACAGGTACGTCATCACTATAGTAGTACTCTAACCTCCAATCTACGTTTATCTCTACAAGATTCCACTCTAAACCAACCCTCACTCGTACCCCCTACGGTGTACGGCCATCTCAACATATAAAGACATATACCTATGTCTATAATGTATAAGTAGATAATAGGATGTGATTAAGTATAATGCTGCGGCGTGCAGCCCGCTCCAATACATATACCGATGCGGCGCGCAGCCCGCTCCATTTTACGTCGACGTCGCTCACTGGGGTGTATACAGACTTCGGAGGGGCTCCCTAGGCCCAAGCGCTATTATACTGCGGCGTGCAGCACGATCCACACATGTATTACCGCGGCATGCTGTCTGATCCAATATATATATGTATATATATTTATACTTCCGCGGCGTGCAGCCCGATCCCATAATATACACCAGTGCTCACTGAGAATGTATGCAGACTCAGACTCCGAAGGGGCTCCTACAGCCCAAGCGCAATAATACTGCGGCGTGCAGTCCGTCCCACATGTATGTTACATGTATATTACATGTATATTACTGCGGCGTGCAGTCCGATCCAATATATATACTGCTGCGGCGTGCAGCCCGATCCAATGTAGGTATATATATATAATACCTCATAATGGGTCCTCGACCCTATCCCAGTCAATATATGCTTGGCCTCTCGGGCCCAATATAATATATCACAGTGGGTCCTAGACTCTCATCTCAATCGGTATAGACTTGGCCTTTCAAGCCCACTCAGCTAGAACAGGAATTCCACCCTAGATAATCTCTCTCAATGTACACATCTAGTACGGGCTCATATTATGCTATACAGCTAGAGCTACGGCTGAGTGTATGTTTCCAATCACGATATAAGGGTCACCTAGCTCTATAGGTTCCCTAATACTCTACAGATCGACACAAGGCCCCAAACATGGCTATTAGCCCAATTGTACAGTCATAGTCTCAGTAACAGTCATCCAACACAGTATTCTATTAGCCGGGAAAGACTAAGTCCGAACCCCCAATCACAATGTCACCACGCCCGTCATGGAACGTGTGTCTCATCTCAATATAGCACTGTAAAGTGCTAGTACGGGGTTTCAAACCCTCAGTGCATTGTTTACTACTACCACTCACCTCGAACCGGTAGAAGCTTCAATCCGCCTTGCGCTTGCCTCGCAAATCAATCTCCTCGGATGCCAAATCTGCTCAAAATCATAGAGAATGCATCAATATATGCTAATTTCACGAAATTCATTCGAAATAACCCAATTTATATCAAAACCCACAAGTTGTCAAAACCCGACTTTTGGTACACTTGTCGAAAAATTACAAAAATCACATATTCGGAATCCTCATCTCGATACGAGTCTAAGCATATCAATTTTACCAAATTCGGACTCCATTTGCCCATTCAAAACCTTGATTTTCTAAAGTTCAAGCCTAGGGTTAAATCTTCCATAAATCACCCCAAATTCCTCCATTTTCATGATATAATTGCATAATATTACCAATACTAATCATAGTTTAAGTCCATAGTTGATTACCCGATGATTTCCCTTGAATTTCTCTTCAAAATCGCCCAAATCGCCTCTAAAGCCGAGACCCAATTGTGTGAAATGTTCTGAAATTTTTCTAACTTCTGATACACTTAACTTACAGCGATTTTCGCTTCTGCGGAAGAATTTCCGCTCCTATGCACCCGTATCCGCGACCAAAGGGTCGCTTCAGCGATTCCAAGCCTAGCCGGCCAATTCCGCTTCTGCGATATACGGGCCGCCTCTGCGTGACCGCTTCTGCGAAGATCCTCTCGCTCCCGCGGGTTTTCCCGCTTCTGCGACTAGGCGTCCGCCTCTGCGGACTCGCCTAAGCGGCTACCAGTCCGCTTCTGCGATCCTTCACCCCATGGCCCTTGGCCGCTTCTGCGGCTCACCTTCCGCTCCAGCGGTGCCGCACCTGCGGGCCCAGCTCCGCTTCCGCGATCACAAGCGCTTCTGCGCTCCAATATCCGCTTCTGCGGACTCGCTCCTGCGCCCACAATTCCGCAGGAGCGGAAACAACAGAAACAGAATCCCAACCTGTAATTTCCATGATTTTCTTCCGTTTAACCATCCGAAAACACCCCGAGGCCCCCGGGACCCCAACGAAAACCACCAACATACTCCAAAACACGATACGAACTTGTTCCAATTATAAAAACACCATCCTAAACATTAAAATCACCAATTACACACGGATTCAAGCCTAAATTCTTTAAAACATTCCGAATTACACAATCAATCAAAAACCCGACTAAACGACGTCCGAATGACCTGAAATTTTGCAGACACATCCAAAATCACCTAACGAAGCTACTGCAACTGTCGGAATTCCATTCCGACCCCCGGATCAAAATCTCACCTACCGTTCGGATTTCGCCAAAATTCAACCTTAGCCAATTCAAGCCTATTTCTACACCGGGCCTCCAAATTCAATTCCGATCGCTCCCCTAAGTCACAAATCACCTTCCGAAACTAACCGAATCATCATAATCCGATTCCGAGCCCTCTAACCAAATAGTCAACTCCGGGTTGACTTTCCTTATTCAAGTTTCCTTCACAAAGGCTATATGCCTCATTTTCAATCCAATTCACTCCTAACTCACCCGATAGACTTTAACATTGAAATAAAAGCATAAAACATACAATTTCAACATAACGGGGTGGTAATTCCCGTGACGACGGGCCGGGTCGTCACATTCTCCCCCTCTTAAGCAAACGCTCGTCCTCGAGCGGGTCAAGAAACATACCCGAAGTCTCAAACAAGTGAGGATATCTCTGCTCCGCATCTCCCGCTCGATCTCCCAAGTGGCCTCCTCCACGGGTCGACCTCTCCACCGAACCTTAACTGATGCAATCTCCTTAGACCTCAATTTTCTTACTCGACGTCCCAAAATGGCAATAGGCTCCACATCATAGGATAGATCACCATCAAGCTGAATGGTACCGAAGTCTAATACATGAGACGGATCTCCAATGTACTTCCGGAGCATAGAGACACATGGAATACCGGATGAACGCTAGATAAGCTAGGCGGCAAGGCTAACTCATATGCCACCTCTCCAACTCTCTTGAGTATCTCAAAAGGACCAATGTACCCGGGACTCAACTTTCCTTTCTTCCCAAACCTCATGACACCCTTCATAGGTGAAATCTTCAACAATACTCGTCACCAACCATGAAAGACAACTCTCGAACTCTACGGTCCGCATAACTCTTCTCCGACGAGACCGTGCCGTACGAAGCCTCTCCTGGATCAACTTTGCTCAATCTAGAGCATCCTGGACTAACTCAGTCCCTATCAATCTAACCTCGCCAGGCTCAAACCATCCCACGGGGGATCTACACCGTCTGCCATACAATGCCTCGTACGGGGCCATCTGAATGCTCGACTGGTAGCTGTTGTTGTAGGCAAACTCGGCAAGTGGTAAGAATTCATCCCACGAACCACCAAAGTCAATCACACATGCTCGCAACATATCTTCCAGGATCTGAATAGTACGCTCAGACTGCCCGTCTGTCTGGGGGTGAAATGCTGTACTCAACTCAACCCTCGTACCCATCTCTCGCTGAAATGCTCTCCAAAATTGAGAAGTGAACTGAGTGCCTCTGTCAGATATAATAGACACTGGGACCCCATGCAACCTGACAATCTCCCGAATAAAGATCGATGCCAACCGCTCCGATGAGTAAGTAGTACTAACCGGGATGAAATGTGCGGACTTAGTCAGCCGATCAACAATCACCCATACAGAATCAAACTTCCTCGCTGTCCGAGGTAGCCCAGTAACAAAATCCATGGTGATCCTCTCCCATTTCCACTCGGGAATAACCATACGCTGAAGAACACCGCCCGGTCTCTGATGCTCATATTTGACCTGCTGGCAATTGAGGCACTTAGCTACATGCCTAACAATATCCATCTTCATTCTCCTCCACCAGTAGTGTTGTCTCAAGTCTTGGTACATCTTTGCGGCACCTGGGTGAATAGAGTACCGCGAACTGTGTGCCTCCTCAAGTATCAACTCCCGCAAACCATCAACATTGGGCACGCATATACGGCCCCGCATCCTCAGAACACCATCACTGTCGATAGTCACATCTCTAACATCATTATGCTGCACTCTGTCCTTAAGGACAAGCAAATGTGGGTCATCATACTGTCGCTCCCCGATGCGATCATATAAGGAAGATCGAGAAACAACACAAGCCAACACCCGACTCGGCTCCGAAATATCTAATCTCACTAGCCGATTGGCTAGGGCCTGAACATCATAAGCAAATGGCCTCTCCCCAACTGGGATGAAAGCTAAGCTGCCCATGCTAACCGCCTTCCGACTCGAGGCATCGGCCACCACATTGGCCTTCCCCGGATGATACAAAATAGTGATATCATAGTCCTTAAGCAACTCCAACCACCTCCGCTGTCTCAAATTAAGGTCCTTCTGTCTGAATAAGTGCTGAAGGCTGCGATGATCCGTGAACACCTCACAGGAGACACCATACAGGTAATGCCTCCAAATCTTCAAAGCATGAACTATGGCCGCTAGCTCCAAATCATGAACAGGGTAGTTCTTCTCGTGGGGCTTCAACTGACGAGAAGCATAAGCAATGACCCTACCCTCCTGCATAAATACATAACCAATGCTAACTCCCGAGGAATCACAATACACAATATAAGGATCTAAAGCTGTCGGCAGTATCAAGACTGGTGCCATGGTCAATGCTGTCTTGAGCTTCCGAAAGCTCTCCTCGCACTCCTCGGACCATAAGAAAGGAACACCCTTCCGAGTCAATCTAGTCAAGGGTGAAGCAATAGAAGAGAACCCCTGAACGAATCGGCGATAATACCCTGCCAATCCCAGAAAGCTACGGATCTCAGTAACTGAGGTCGGTCTGGGCCAACTCTGCACTGCCTCGACCTTCCTCGGATCTACCCGAATACCATCACAGGACACCACGTGCCCTAAGAATGCCACGGACTCAAGCCAGAACTCACATTTGGAGAACTTAGCATATAGCTTCTCCTCCCTCAATCTCTGCAACACAATACTCAAATGCTGAGCATGCTCCTCCTGACTACGGGAGTAGACTAGAATGTCATCAATGAACACAATCACAAATGAATCCAAATAAGGCCCGAACACACTGTTCATCAGATGCATAAATGCTGCTGGGGCGTTGGTCAGCCCAAACGACATCACAAGGAACTCATAATGACCATATCGGGTCCGGAATGCGGTCTTCATAATGTCAGACTCTCTAATCTTCAGCTGATGGTAGCCTGAACGAAGATCAATCTTCGAGAACACCCTAGCTCCCTGGAGCCTGATCAAATAAATCATCAATACGAGGCAGAGGATACTTATTCTTCACTGTTACTTTGTTTAGCTGCCTATAGTCAATACACATCCTCATAGATCCGTCCTTCTTCTTAACAAACAAGACCGGTGCACCCCACGGCGACACACTCGGCCGAATGAACCCCTTATCTAGGAGTTCCTGGAGCTGCTCCTTCAATTCCTTCAACTCAGCTGGTGCCATCCGATACGGAGGAATAGAAATAGGCTGAGTACCTGGCACCAAATCGATACCAAAATCAATATCCCTGTCCGGCGGCATGCCCGGCAGGTCTGAGGGAAACACATCAGGAAAGTCTCGCACAATGGGAACAGAATCAATACTGGGAGTCTGGGCCTCGACCTCCCGCACAAATGCTAAATAAGAGAGACATCCTTTCCCAACCATTCGTTGGGCCTTGAGGAAAGATATTACCCTCCTAGGTACATACTCAGTCGTGCCTCGCCACTCGATCCTCTGAATGCCCGCATAGCCAAAGTGACTGTCTTAGCATGACAGTCCAGAATAGCATGACATGGAGATAGCCAGTCCATGCCCAATATAACATCAAAATCAATCATGCTGAGAAGCAACAGGTCTACTCGGGTCTCCGGACCTCCAATAGTGACCAAACAGGACCGGTATACGTGGTCCACAACAATAGTATCCCCTACCGGGGTAGATACATGCACTGGCAGCTCAAGACTCCCTCGGGTCGTGCCCAAATGAGGAGCAAAATATGTAGATACATAAGAATAAGTAGAACCGGGATCGAACAATATTGGGGCATCTCTGTGGCAGACTGAAATAATACCTGTAATGACATCATCGGAAGCAACGGCCTCAGATCGGCCCTGCAAAGCATAACATCTAGCATGTCTGCCTGATCGGCCTCCCCCTCGGGTGACCCCTAGCTGCCTGACCCTCACCCCTAGCTGGCGGGGCGGGTGCTGAAGTAGAAGGACCAGATGACGAGGGCTGCCCTCTCTGCTGATAAGATCCGGAAACAAGACGGGGACACTCCCTACGGTGGTGCCCAAACTCTCCGCACTCGTAGCAACTCCCCGGTGCTGGGTACTGAGACTGATAAGGACCTCTGGTGCTGGAGTGACCAGCTGATGAACTAGGCCGAGATGAACCCTGAGCGGATGGGGCCTGTGAAGAACTCTGAGCTGGCATGGCACTGAGAGATGGCTGGCTCTGGTGCGAACCCTGATAACCCTGTCTAGGTGACCATCTGCGACGATCTGAGCGACCCGACTGCGAAGACCTGAAAGAGCGACCTCGGTTTTGCTGACTCTGGCCTCTGGTCTGAGTGCCACTGGAACTAGCTGCTCCTCGAGGCCTCTTGGCCTCCCTCTCATCCCGCTCTCTGCGACGATCTGTCTCTATCTCGCGAGTAATATCCACAGCATCCTCAAATGTACGACTCAAAACCCTCTCCCGAGTCATCAGAATACGAATGGGATAAATGAGGCCGTCCACGAAGCGTCTGATCCTCTCTCTGTCAGAAAGAACCAACCATGGTGCATATCCGGACAACTCTGTAAACCTGATCTCATACTCTGACACTGACATATCCCCCTGACGGAGACCCTCAAACTGCCAACGCATCTCCTCTCTCTGAGATCGAGGCACCCATTTCTCCAAGAACATAGTGGAGAACTCCGGCCATGATAGTGGTGCTGCTCCGGCTGGCCTGCGACGCTCATAAGCCTCCCACCAAGCGAAGGCTGGCCCCTGAAACTGAAAGGTAGTGAAAGATACCCCACTAGACTCCAAGATCCCTACCGTATGAAGTATCCGACGGCACATGTCCAAAAAACCTTGGGCGTCCTCGCCCGGAGTACCAGTGAACACTGGAAGAGATAACCTAGTGAACCTCTCGAGACGACGCCGCTCATCGTCCGTCATAGCTGGGACCCTGTCCCCCTGAACATGATCTGCTGGCTGAGCCGGAACCACAGGCTGAACTGGAGGAGCCTCTGGTGTCTGCAAGCCCTGCACTGCTGGCTCTGGAGTGCATGCTACGGGTGTCTGATGACCACCCCCGGTCCCTGATGCAGCTGCTGCGGTAGTAACTGAAACCGCCTGTGCCAGGCCAGTGCAAACTGCTAGTATCTGAGCTAGGGTCTCCTGTAGACCCGGAATGATAATAGGCACAGCTGGTGCCTGAACTGGTGCTGCTGGCACCTCTGCAACTGGGGGCTGTGGGTCAGCTGGTACTGCATCAGCTGCCCGACCTCCGCATGACCACGGCCGCGTCCACGACCTCTAGCAGGTGGTAGTGGTGGTCATCCTCCCCGTCCGGATGCTCGAGTTCTCGCCATCTGCGAGAGAATAGAATGTCAAAGTTCAGTTCAAGTCAAAAGTAATTGCACGACAAGAATTCCAAGAATTGAAACTTTTCCTAAAAGGTTTGCAGCCTCCCGAGAATAAGTACAGGCGTCCCCGTACCGATCCGCGAGACACTACCAACTGGTTCATGACTCGCGAGGCTTGTTAACCTAGGCTCTGATACCAACTTGTCACGACCCAAACCCCGGTCGTGATGGCACCCAACACAATGCTAGGCAAGCCCGACCATATCATCCCTTAAAACAGCCAGTTATTAATCAAATTAAACTTAAACAGTAAATGACCATATCCGGTGGTAAACGAAATGTAAAACATACAAAATACGGTCCCAACCATATCGTGGTGTCACGAGACTGAGCCTCTATAGAATAGCATCCTAATACAACCAAGTCTAGGCAAATAGGAAATCAACAAGATAATAAAGAAGGAGAAAACAAGCTCTGCGGACGCTGGCAGCTACCTCGTAATCTCCGCAAAAGTAGACAAGGATCAGCAGCTACAATGTCTCAACTGCTCTCGGGCACCTGTGGATCTGCACAGAAAGTGCAGGGGAGTGGGGTGAGTATATTTCAACTCAGTGAGTAACAATAATAAATAATAACTGAAGGTAAGAAATCCCGTGCTATCACTTAGCAGTTCTAAGGCAACCCTCACAGGTACGTCATCACTATAGTAGTACTCTAACCTCCAATCTACGTTTATCTCTACAAGATTCCACACTAAACCAACCCTCACTCGTACCCCCTACGGTGTACGGCCATCTCAACATATAAAGACACATGCCTACGTCTATAATGTATAAATAGTATATATATGAATATGAATAAGTATAATGCTGCGGCGTGCAGCCCGCTCCAATATATATACCGCTGCGGCGCGCAGCCCGCTCCATTTAACGTCGACGGCGCTCACTGGGGGTGTATACAGACTTCGGAGGGGCTCCTTAGGCCCAAGCACTATCATACTGCGGCGTGCAGCACGATCCACACAAATATTACTGCGGCGTGCAGTCCGATCCAATATATATATGTATATATCTCTATACTGCTGCGGCGTGCAGCCCGATCCCATCATATACACCAGTGCTCACTGAGAATGTGTGCAGACTCAGACTCCGAAGGGGCTCCTACAGCCCAAGCGCAATGATACTGCGGCGTGCAATCCGTCCCACATGTATGTTACATGTATATTACATGTATATTACTGCGGCGTGCAGTCCGATCCAATATATATACTGCTGCGGCGTGCAGTCCGATCCAATGTAGGTATATATATATAATAATACCTCATAATGGGTCCTCGACCCTATCCCAGTCAATATATGCTTGGCCTCTCAGGCCCAATATAATATATCACAGTGGGTCCTAGACCCTGTCTCACTCAATATAAACTTGGCCTTTCAGGCCCACTCAGCTAGAACAAGGAATTCCACCCTAGATAATCTCTCTCAATGTACACATCTAGTACGGGCTCATATTATGCTATACAGCTAGAGCTACGGCTGAGTGTATGTTTCCAACATGATATAAGGGTCACCTAGCTCTATAGGTTCCCTAATACTCTACAGATCGGCACAAGGCCCCAAACATGGCTATTAGCCCAATTGTACAGTTATAGTCTCAGTAACAGTCATCCAACAAAGTCCGAACCCCCGATCACAATGTTACCACGCCCGTCATAGAACGCGTGTCTCATCTCAATATAGCACCGTGAAGTGCTAGTACGGGGTTTCAAACCCTCAGTACATTATTTACTACTACCACTCACCTCGAACCGGTAGAAGCTTCAATCCGCCTTGCGCTTGCCTCGCAAATCAATCTCCTCGGATGCCAAATATGCTCAAAATCATAGAGAATGCATCAATATACGCTAATTTCACGAAATTCATTCGAAATAACCCAATTTATATCAATACCCACAAGTTGTCAAAACCCGACTTTTGGTACACTTGTCGAAAAATTACAAAAATCACATATTCGGAATCCTCATCTCGATACGAGTCTAAGCATATCAATTTTACCAAATTCGGACTCCATTTGCCCATTCAAAACCTTGATTTTCTAAAGTTCAAGCCTAGGGTTAAATCTTCCATAAATCACCCCAAATTCCTCCATTTTCATGATATAATTGCATAATATTACCAATACTAATCATAGTTTAAGTCCATAGTTGATTACCCGATGATTTCCCTTGAATTTCTCTTCAAAATCGCCCAAATCGCCTCTAAAGCCGAGACCCAATTGTGTGAAATGTTCTGAAATTTTTTCTAACTTCTGATACACTTAACTTACAGCGATTTTCGCTTCTGCGGAAGAATTTCCGCTCCTACGCGTCCGTATCCGCGACCAAAGGGTCGCTTCAGCGGTTCCAGGCCTAGCCGGCCAATTCCGCTTCTGCGATATACGGGCCGCCTCTGCGTGTCCGCTTCTGCGGAGATCCTCTCGCTCCTGCGGGTTTTCCCGCTTCTGCGACTAGGCGTCCGCCTCTGCGGATTCGCCTAAGCGGCTACCAGTCCGCTTCTGCGATCCTTCACCCCATGGCCCTTGGCCGCTTCCGCGGCTCACCTTCCGCTCCAGCGGTGCCGCACCTGCGGGCCCAGCTCCGCTTCCGCGATCACAAGCGCTTCTGCGCTCCAATATCCGCTTCCGCGGACTCGCTCCTGCGCCCAAAATTCCGCAGGAGCGGAAACAACAGAAACAGAATCCCAACCTGCAATTTCCATGATTTTCTTCCGTTTAACCATCCGAAAACACCCCGAGGCCCCCGGGACCCCAACGAAAACCACCAACATACTCCAAAACACGATACGAACTTGTTCCGATTATAAAAACACCATCCTAAACATTAAAATCACCAATTACACACGGATTCAAGCCTAAATTCTTTAAAACATTCCGAATTACACAATCAATCAAAAACCCGACTAAACGACGTCCGAATGACCTGAAATTTTGCAGGCACATCCAAAATCACCTAACGGAGCTACCGCAACTGTCGGAATTCCATTCCGACCCCCGGATCAAAATCTCACCTACCGTTCGGATTTCGCCAAAATTCAACCTTAGCCAATTCAAGCCTATTTCTACACCGGGCCTCCAAATTTAATTCCGATTGCTCCCTAAGTCACAAATCACCTTCCGGAACTAACCGAATCATCAAAATCCGATTCCGAGCCCTCTAACCAAATAGTCAACTACGGGTTGACTTTCCTTATTCAAGTTTCCTTCACAAAGGCTATATGCCTCATTTTCAATCCAATTCACTCCTAACTCACCCGATAGACTTTAACATTGAAATAAAAGCATAAAACATACAATTTCAACATAACGGGGTGGTAATTCCCGTGATGACGGGCCGGGTCATCATCCCATCTGTCTTCTTCACAAGAACATCCGTTACCTCTTCTCCTTCATAACCATGCCGCGCCGCCTAGGGTTCCGCCGCCCGTGGCGCCGGCCGGCCTCCTTTCCCGGCCAAATTAACATCAAAACACTCCCCTCATCCTCCTCATCACATCTATCCAAGTATCTTCTTTCAAAACCCACCAAAACTCCCCAAATTGCAAACCCTAATTTGCGCCGCCACCCACCACCACGGCGGCGCCGCCACCCAAAACCCTCAAATAACTCACACCTCTCATTCTTTGACCCCCTCAACCTTGTATCAAAGGTCTCAAAGCCCGTGACAGATTAACGGAAGTTTCTTCAAGAAAAATTTCAATAAACGAGTCCGCCGAGAATGAAAGATTCAATAAAAGTTCGGATTCAAGAAAATAATCAAGAAATTCATGAAGAACAGAAGAAAGAATGAGTAAATTAAAGGCAGTTTACAAGAAATGAAAAATAACAAAAGCTAAGTTCTTCTTTTAACTTTATTTTTCTTATGCATGTTTTTTGATCGAAATTTGTTTCTTATCATCTATTTATGTTAATTTCTATAAGACAAGAATAAATGCGTTCCGAATCTGCTTCTTGTTATTTCTGTTAATGTTAGTGCGTTGTGGATTAGTCGAATGCATGATTGATTTCATTGTGCTATTTTGTTTTCAATTAGGCTTGAATAATTAGCTTTTTGGTTTTTCTGATAATTGTTAGTCTCATTCTAGTAAATTGGTATTAATTTTTGTTTTCTTTACTGATTTTGATTCATCTTTGATTCCTGTTAATTTTTTATTTTTATTAGTATTGTTAGATTTCTGATTAGTATTGTTAGATTTCTAGTTTCTTTTAATTTTTAGAATTCTTAGATTTTGGGGAAATAGCCATTATTCTGATTTCTGTTGATTTTTGATTTCTGATTCGAATTACTTGTTGTTTTGACTTGTTTTGAAAGATCAATAAATTCAAGTCGATTAATTGAGTGATTAGTGGAATTGTGTTGGTAATTCGATATTGATTAACAATAGGGAAGATTGGTTATAGCTGTTAGTTCGATTAGAAAAGTTGTCCCTTAGACTATTTTAGATTCAAGTTAGGTCGATAGTTAAAATCACGTGATTAGTATCCACCTAAGGTGTTTTACTCGATAGATTCAATTGCGACTAGTTATTTCGATTAATAAGACTCACCATCTATCAAATTGTTCCCCGAGTCTTGTTAATTGAATGATTAATCATAAGTGGCTATGTTTGTAAGATTACCTAGGGTTGGCTATTGATGTAATGTGATTCTAATTAATTGAACTAATCTAAATTTCAATAGTTAAAGGGGATAATTGGTTAATTGAACTATAGTCACTTAATTGTGGCTATTTGATAAATAAAAGTCTGAAAATTGGTTAAAATAAGGATAAAATACAGAATTTAGGAAGGTAATAAAACTTAAGAAGTAGGGGTAAATTGGGAAAAGGAAATTGGTAAAATTGTAATAAGATTAAAAGAGAATGGGTGTAATTGGAAAGGGAAATGGTATAATTGTTATAAATATAGAGGGTTAAGGGCATTTTGGGTATAGAAAAGGGTAGATTTAGTAGTTCCCCTTAGCAAGTAGGGGCACAATAGGCATTACAATGAAATAGAATATGGTAGAACCTTCTAGGAGGGGTTTTAGTGTAACTTTTGATAGAATAAGTGCAGTAATCTGCTGAATAAATTAGAAATTGGAGGGGTTTTATGAAATAACTCATATTCAGATTTCCTCCTATTTGGGTCTATAAATAAGATCAAAATCTGCAGAAAAGAGGACCCTTCTTCCTGATTTTGAACCCTCTTTTGATTTTTTAGATATTCTGTTGAATCTTAGCTTTAGAAAACCCAGAAAAATCCTACAAAAACTGTCTGTTAAATTCCAGATCTGAAATTAATATTTCAGATTCATTTTCTTTTTTATATCTTCAAATATACATCCAAAAATCCAAAAAAAATAATAAAATCAGTCACAAAACAGTGAAGAACTGTAATTACAGTAGTTTGAGTGTGAATTATGATTTTGAAACAACTTGAAGTTCAGAAAATTGTCTTCTGGGTTTAACTGTTGATTTCATTGCTGCTGTTGAAACATTGAACTGTTGTTGCTGAATTTACTACTGAAATACTGTTGCTGAATCCTACATAGTTGCTGTTATCTGTTAGTTCTAATGGATATATTCAAAATTTCAGGTACCTACTTCTAAACTTCATTATGTAGATTACAGCTGAAATGGAAAATGAAATTGAAGCCTATCGTCGGGAATCTGCTGTTGCATTGTTTTATTGCAATTAATTAGTTTATATTCTATAATTTGGTTGGTTAATCAGTATAGTTAAAATTTCGACTGTAATTGATACTCTTTCTTAGGAATTGATCGTTTCTTAGGTGTTGTAATATGTAACAATTGAATTAAATCTTTAAATTTTGATAGTTAGTCAGTTTAACATGATCATATAATGTTTTTAACATAATTAGAGTTAAGTTTCAGCATATGTTTCATAAATATGTGTGAAAAGTAGCTGAAAGTAATTAATATCAGTTTTGGCTTAGAAACTTTACTGGACGCCTGTTTCGTAATTAGAGATTCAGCTATTTTTTTTTGAAAAAATTAATTCATATTAGTCTTTTGCAAGTTACAATAATTTGTTTATGAAGAATTCAATTTGTCATAGGTTCAGTTCGTTCAAACAAAAATGAATACTGCTTCAGCTGATTCAGACGCAATAAACTCGTTAATAATTGTATGGTCTATTCTACTCTTTCGTTCGGGCTTGTCTCTGGCCCAGCCTTGGAGAATACTGAATTTAATATGCATAGCCGGTTTCATTATAGCTAATCTCATGATGCTTTGAATACTGAATTTCAAGATAAACAAAAAATTATAGACTAAAACCAAATTAAAAAAATAGAAAAATTATAGATTGCTTTAGGATTGACTTTTAATAAATAAATGAGATGAGCCTCGCCACATTAAACATACAATTACGGGGCCCTCAAATAAATTGTTGTAGAAAACTTAGACTCGGGAAAACCGTTTAGCGAATTTCACGGTATTTCCCAAAGTTAACAACACGATAGACTCTTTAGGCACGACTTCAAATAAAATTACTTTCCTAAAAAAGGGGGCGCATTTATGTGACCTAAATCTATTTCTCGGCGAAACTGAAACGCATTAAAGTCACAGGCGTATTGGTTGCGGTGTGACTCGAAATGTGTTTTTGTGACATCGCAATTCTTCTTAAATTGAAAAGAGGAACATTAAAAGCACATAATTAAAATATATAATGAAATCAGATAAAAAGAAAAATAGCAGTTGAGCGACCGTGCTAAAACCACGGAATCCGGGAGTGCCTAGCACCTTCTACCAAGTTAATGGAATTCCTTATCCAGGTTTCTAATTTCGCAGACTGTAATACAAAGTCATAAATTTCCTCGGTTCGGGATTAAAACCGGTGACTTGGGACACCATTATTTTCCCAAGTGGCGAATCTGAATTAAATAAATAAATCCCGTTTTGATTGTCCTTTGATTGGAAAAACTCCCTCGCGCTCTCGCGGGTGCGGAAAAAGGAGGTGTGACAGCAAAAAAGGTGGTAAAAAGGGAGGTGTGACAGCTCTGGCGACTCTGCTGGGGATAAGTAACCCGGAACTTCGGTTCAGATTTTAAGAATTCGAGCTCAATTAAATTGTTGTTTTTGTTTATATCTGATTTCATTATATGTTTTGATTAATGTGCTACATGTTTACCACTTTGATATTACGTGAACTGTATTTATAAAAACTATGCCGAAAATCCTTCGCTTCTTACCTCCGGGGATGTGCTTACTGGTTGAGACTCCCCTTTCCGTTAGTGTCATTCCAAAAATAAGAAAAGAGGCCGGATAAGTTACAAAGCCGATTGACCCCGCGGGTCACCGGTACGTAGCCCCCTCCTCGATCCGAGTTGTCCACTCGGGTACACGGTCTAGCACTCTATGAAACCATAAGATATTGAACATAGGTTTAGGACGATTATTTGCATCATAACTGACTTAGGGGACTCAACACAGGGGTTGGGTCCGTCTAGGACAAGTGACCCGGTAATTAAAGACCGAGCATACTATGTGTTGCATTTTTTATTGTCTTTGATCATTATGCGGACAGGCAAAATTCCCGAGAGTAGAAAGAGAATATTCGAAAATGAAAAGGAAAAAAAGGAGAGAACTATTGATAAAAGAATTGTTAGAAATTTGAAAATCTCAAAAAATTGAGAAAATAGCTTTATTGTTAAAATAATTGGTCGATTAATCTGATCGAACTACGCAGGTTTGCTTCTTGCCATTAGGTGGGATACATAGGCAACCCTCATCGGGTCCAACCACCCCTTTCAAAAAAATAAAAAAAAATGTGTGTGTTTTTGTCAATAAAATCAAAGTGATGCTGTTTGTGAAAATAGCCGAATGTTCCGAAAGGACACCGGAAGGCTGTTTTTATAAAAATGGCCACTTTGAAGTCTTTTCTTTTTCTTTTTGAATAATAGCCTTGAAATATTCCATGTGGAAATGTTGAAAGGCCGTAGCCTCAAAATAAAGTTTGGGTAACCACTCCTTCAAAAAATTTAAAAAAAAAAATGTCGAAGTTTTTGTTTTCAATAAAATCAAAGTGATGCTGTTTTTGAAAATAGCCTAATGTTCCGAAAGGACACCGGAAGGCTGTTTGTGCAAAATTGGCCACTTTGAAATCTTTTCATTTTCTTTTTGAATAATAGCCTTGAGATATTCCATGGGGAAATGTTGAAAGGCCGTGACCTCAAAATCAAGTTTGGGTTCACACCCTTTTTGCAAAAATAACCAAAAAAGGCCAAATTTTTGATTTTGTTATAAATAAGTCGGGTGATGCTATTCTTGATTAAAATAAGCCGAATGTCCCCCAAAAGGACGCCGGAAGGCCGTTTTTGCAAGAATAGCCACTTTGAGTCATTTTAAAATAATTTGCGGGCATAACCTTGAAAAATCCCTCGCGGAAATGTTGAAAGGCCATATCCGCAAAATCAAGTTTGAGTCATCACTCAACTTTACAAAAATAACCACTTTATCAAATAAGCCACTACATGGCCGGTTTTGCTGAAATAGCCACATTTGGCATTTAAACTTTCTCAGTCTTGTGTTGGCCTGTGTCGATGCTGAATGATGCCCCATGGGCCCCAAGATAAGAGATATTGATTTAATCATCAAATTTGTAGTTTCTTTATTAAATTTTGCAAGAAATAGCCGCTTTGTCTAAATAAGCCATTACATGGCCGGTTTTGCTGAAATAGCCACATTTGGCGTTTAAAACTTCCTCAATCTTGTGTTGGCCTGTGTCGATGCTGAATGATGCCCCACGAGCCCCAGGATGAGAAATTTTGAATTTGTATTTTTTCTTAAATAAAATTTTGAAAAAATAGCCACTTTGTCAAATAAGCCATTATATGGCCAATTTTGTAAAAATAGTCATAATTGTCACAAAAAATATCCTTATTTTTGTAGAAATCTCTGGCATAAGATGTGAAATTTTTCATCAAAATTTATAGTTGGAATCGGCTTTTAAAATTTTCCCTCAAAGAAAACATTTTGAA
Organism: Nicotiana noctiflora; assembly: GCA_032618575.1. Lineage (NCBI taxonomy): Eukaryota > Viridiplantae > Streptophyta > Magnoliopsida > Solanales > Solanaceae > Nicotiana > Nicotiana noctiflora. The sequence goes on from JASVEL010003875.1 coordinate 25,313, forward strand.
AAAAAAAAATCAAATAAACATCTCTTTATTTCTTGCATTAATTTGCAAGAACTACGCTCGGTCTGATTCATGCGGGGTCATGATTGGTAAGCACCTCCACCTACGACCGTTAGGTCCTGGGTTCGAGTCACCGTGGAGGGGAAGTGTGGAAACACTATAGATCCTCCTAATTTGGGAGGGGTTTAAAAAAAAGGAAAAGAAAATAGGAGAAAAACAAAGGAAATCAATAAGTGGAATACCTTGACGCTAACATGGTGGCTTCGTTTTGTTAATCCAGAAAGTTGAGGTGGTTGGTTGTGGTAAATTGGAAAACAAGATCCAAGGAAAATGATAACCGACATCGAAGTTGTTACGATTGCTCAAGAGACTCTGGGTCAAAGAATTCAACAAGGGTCTACTGAGGTTGAGGAAAATAGAACACTGAAACGACTAAATGACCAAAATGTGTCAAGCATGGGCCAATGGCCAGGGACAGCCTTCTCAAGAGTCACAGTTTGATATACAGCAGGAACTGTACCACTCTTCCGAGTACCACTCATACTCGTTTAATCTTCCTACAAACATTGAGAAGCCTACCCGAAAGAAGGTACAGGAAGAAATAGCCCAAAGAATGGAAAGATTAGAAAAACAATTGAAAAACACGCAAGCAATGGCAGGTCAAAAGAGTGTTGCCATCAGAGACCTATGTATGTTCCCCGATGCTCACTTGCCGCCTGGTTTCAAGGTTCCTCAATGTGAAAAGTACAATGGACATGGAAACCCCATAGCCCACCTGAAAAGGTATTGCAACTAATTGAGAGGCGTGGGAAGAAATGAAAAATTGCTTATGGCTTATTTTGGGAAAAGCCTCTCGGGAGTAGCATCTGAATGGTTTTGGGAACAATACGCATCTGGTTGGTACGCCTAGGATGACATCGCACGGGCCTTTATCAAATAGTTTCAATACAATATTAACGTCACCCCAAGCCGCATTTCCCTTTCTAAACCTGAAAAAGAAACCAACTGAAAGTTTCAGGGAATATGCCATCAAATGGAGAGAGCAAGCATCTAGAGCTAAGCCACCCATGAATGATCACGAGTTGGCCACTGTTTTCCTTCAGGCTCAAGAGCCGGATTACTTTCAAAACATGATATCCGCCGTTGGTCAGTCCTTTGAAGAAATAATCAAAATGGGGGAAATGGTGGAAGACGGCCTTAAGACAGGCAAAATTATAAGTCAAGCAGCTCTCAAAAATGCGGCTCAGGATGTCCAAAGTGAATTTAGTGATGTAAATGGGAGGGATGAAGAAATCATGATGATATCATGGTCGAGAAGAGGTCGAAGGTATATGCAGCCTTATCAGGTTTTCCATGGCCCTCTTAAGCATTACTACCCGCCTCAGCACCCTCCATACTCTGTTGATCTAGTCCAATATGTTGCTCAACCCTCAAAACACCCAAGAAAGCGAGCCCAAACCTCACAAAATATTTACCAGCCTCCGCAAAATTTTCAAGTACCTTATAACCCACATCCAAGCTAAGGGTATGGAAGAGAACCAAAGTTGAAAGATAATTTTACACCAATAGGGGAGTCCGATGCAAGCTTGTTTGAGAAGTTAAAACAACATGACATGATTGCACCCATCCCTACAAATTGGGTTGACCGACATGCGAGAAGCTTTGACTCATCCAAAAGGTGTGAATACCACTCCAATGCTCTGGGGCACGATGTTGAAAGTTGTGGGGATTTGAAAAGAGAGATAGAAAGAATGATTCAGGAAGGAATAATTACGGTTAATGTGATCACCCGACCCGTCATCATGTGAGTTATCACCTCGTTATCCCTGTTAAATGCTTGTTAATATTTCAATATGCATGTTTGGTGAGTTTGAGTCAATTCGGATTGAGTTTAGTTGGAAATGAGACAAAATGTCTCTTAGAAGAAGAAATAGTTGGGAAAAGTCAACTGGACATTGACATGTGAGTTAGAGAGCTCAAAATTTCTAATGATTCGGTCAGCTCCGGGAGGTCATTTATGAGCTAAGAAAGCGATCGGAAGTGAATTTGGAGGCCCGGTGTAGTTTTAGGCTTGAATTGGCTAAGGTTGAATTTTGGATCCGAACGGTAGGTAAGATTTTGACCCGGAAGTCAGAATGGAATTCCGACAGTTGAAGTAGCTCCGTTAGGTGATTTTGGATATGCTTGCAAATTTTCAGGTCATTCGGACATCATTTGGTCGGGTTTTTGATTGAATGTGAATTTTTGAAGTTAAAGTTAAACTTAAGCTTGAATTTGTTAAAAAAGGACGATTTTGATGTTAACAATAGTATTTTAATTATTGGAACAAGTTTGAATGATTTTATTAGATTGAGTTTGTGTTTTTGGTTGTGGTCCCGAGGGTCTCGGGTGTGTTTCGGATGCCCAACGGGTCATTTTTGGAAGATTTTTGCCGTTTTGAGAATAAATGTAATGATCCAAAGGTCTATTTTTAGTTCTAGAGATCAAAATTTGATTTTGAGACTTTGAGAATTTAAATAATGAATAATAGGACTGATCCGAAAATTTTGGTTTAATTTCATCAAGTCGCGATTGGGTTTTCGACGCGAAACATGAGTTAATTGTTTAACGAGCGAAATTGATGTTGCACTGAGCAAATGAGATCCAAATTCAGTTTTGTTTGAACCACTGGATCCGTATCGCAATTACTGAGCCATAGGAAAAAGAATCATCAAATTCTGAGTTTGTATCATTGAGTTATAGCATTTTTAGTGAAATAAAAAGCTGCTGCAATTTTCTGGGGCAAATCTGGTATTTTCGCTTCTGCGATAAACAGTAGCCGCAGAAACATGTGAACATTGATTTTTCGCTTCTGCGATGAACAATACCACAGAAGCGGTGAACAGTGAAATCGCACCTGCGATGAACAGTAACCGCAGATGCGACAGTCCAAGAGTTTCTTCATTTTTGGAGCTAGGGAGCTCGGATTGAAGCGATTTTCGAAGCGATTTTCACCATATGGATGGGGGTAAGTGTTTTATATCCAAAAGTGATTATATTTAATGATTCCATGGTTATTTTTCATCAAGTATTAGTGAATCAAATGGAACATATTGGAGAAAATTTGTAAAGTTTTCAAAAATGAAAATTTAGGATTTGAAGGGTCATTTGTGGTCCGATTTGGGAGTTCTTGATATGTACGGCCTCGTGGAGAGATGAGGATTCTGAAAATGTAACTTTTGTAATTTTTCGAAAAGTGTACCGAAAGTCGGGTTTTGGCAACTTTGTGGGATTTGGTGCAATTTGAGTTATTTCGAATGGGTTGTGTGTAATTAGCTTTTATTGATGTATTCTCTATGAATTTGAACAGATTCGACATCCGAGGCGGTTGAATTGCGAGGAAAGCGCAAGGCGGACTAAGGCTTCTACCGGTTCGAGGTGAGTGATGATAGTAAATAATGTACTAAGGATTTGAAACCCCGTACTTGCACTTCACAATGCTATGTTGAGATGAGACATGCGTCTTGTGACGGGCGTGGTAACATTGTGATTGGGGAATTGGACTTGGTCCTTCCCGGATATTAGTGTATTATGTATTATGACTGAGAATGAGATTATAACCGTGTAATTGGGCTAATAGTCATGTTTGGGGCCTTGTGCCAATCTGTAGAGCATTAGGGGACCTGTAGAACTAGGCGACCCCTATATATCATGTTGGAAACTTACACTCAGCCGTAAAATTAACTGAATAGCATATTAAGAGCCAGTACTTGATGTGTACCGTGAGAGATAGATTACTTAGGGTGGAAATTCCCTGATTTAGCTGAGTGGGCCTGAAAGGCTAATCTTATACTAATTGGGACAGGGTCGAGGACCCGTTATGAGGTATTATTTATATATATATATACCTATATTGGATCGGGCTGCACGCCGCAGCAGTATTTATATTGGATCGGGCTGCACGCCGCAGCAGTATTTATATTGGATGGGGCTGCACACCGCAGCAGTATTTATATTGGATCGGGCTGCACGCCGCAACAGTATATATAATGGATCGGGCTGCACGCCACAGTAGTATATATGTTGGATCGGACTGCACACCGAAGTATTATTACGCTTGGGCTGTAGGAGCCCCTTCGGAGTCTGAGTCTGCACACATTCTCATGTGAGGGAGTATATTATGGGATCGGGCCGCACGCCGCAACGAATGTTTTAACTATGTATATATATATATATACACACACACACACACACGCACACACACATATATATATATATATATATATATATATATATATATATATATATATATATATTGGATCGGACTGCACGCCGCAGTATATATGTATGGATCGGGCTGCACGCCGCAGTATCATAGCGCTTGGGCCTAGGGAGCCCCTCCGAAGTCTGTATACACCCCCAGTGAGCGTCGTCGACGTTAAATGGAGTGGGCTGTGCGCCGCAACGGTATATGTATGTGAGCGGGCTGCACGCCGCAATATTATACTTATTCATATCCATATACATACTCAAATACTTATACATTATAGACATATGTACATATTTACATACATTGAGTTGATGGTACACCGTAGCGGTACGAGTGAGGATTTGGTCAGTGTGGGACCTTGTTGGGATAGATGCGGACTGGAGATGAGAGTATTCACCGTAGTGATGACTTACCTGTGAGGTTGCCTTAGAACTGTTTAGTGATAGTACAGGTGTTCTCACTTTCAGTTATTGTTTATTATTATTACTCACTGAGTTGAAATATACTCACCCCACTCCCCTGCACTTTTTGTGCAGATATACAGGTTCAGGAGGGCAGTTGAGCTATCGCAACTGCTTTATTATCCCCATTCTGTGGAGACTTTGAGGTAGCTGCCGACGTCCGCAGTACCTGACCTCTTCCTTTTTATCATTCTGTTGTCTCCATTCTGCTTAGACTTGATTGTGTAGTAGATCTTATTTGTAGAGGCTCGGACTTGTGACACCACGATTTAGTGGGACTGTATTCGTGTATTTCATTTTTACATTTTCTTGATTTGTTATAAAGACAAGCTAATTGTGCCAATTAATCAGTATTGATTTATAGCTGGCTGGTTTTAATGGATAAGATGGTCAGGCTTGCCTAGCAATGTGTTGGGCGCCATCACGACCGGGGTTTGGGTCGTGACAAGTTGGTATGAGAGCCTAGGTTAACAGGTCTCGCGAGTCATGAGCCGGTTGGTAGAGTCTCGTGGATCGGTACGGGGACGCCTGTACTTATCCTCGGGAGGCTGCAAACCTTTAGGAAAGTTTCAAATTCTTGGAATTCTTATCGTGCGTGTTTGATTCAGCTTGAGATGTAATTCTTGAAATTCCTCCTGCACGTTGATGTGCGCACTCGAGTGCTTAGTGACAAATTTACCTTGATGGCTTATGATTCCCCACTCGAGGGACGAGATATAATCTCTATGAGTTCGTGTTGGGCCTGTCTGGCGGACTTGAGGCCAGATCCTTGTCTAAAATTACGCCCCAATCCCTAATTTAACTGTTTCCCTAAGTTCATTTCTACTATTGTGGTTTGCCGGGAGAGTCGGTTCTGAAAATTTGAGCATTTTGGGACACTTAGTCCCTAAATAAGAGCTTTGAAGCTAGAAAATGGCCCGTAGCCGAAACAGTGTTAAGACGATCTCGGAACGGAAATCCGATGGTTTCATTAGCTCCGTTAGGTGATTTCGGGGTCGGGAGCGCGTTTGGAATGTATTTTGGAGGTCCGTAGCTCAATTAGGCTTGAAATGCCGAAGGTTGAAATTTTGGCGAATCCGAACGGTAGGTGAGATTTTGATCCGGGGGTCGGAATGGATTTCCGACAATTTATGTAGCTTCGTTATGTGATTTTGGATATGTCCGCAAATTTTCAGGTCATTCGGACGTCGTTTGGTCAGGTTTTTGATCGAATGTGCAATTCGGAAAGTTTTAAGAAATTTAGGCTTGAATTCGATGTGAATTATGGGTTTCGATGTTGTTAGACGTGTTTTGAGGATTGGAACAAGTTCAAATAAGGTATTAGGATGTGTTGGTGTGTTTGGATAGGGTCCCGAGGGACTCGGGATGAATTCGGGTGATTAAACGGCAAAAATCTTAAAAACTTGCAGCAGGCTGGTGCCTGCCTTCTGTAGTATTCGCTTCTGCGGAGCTTGGACCGCAGAGGCGAGTCCGCAGAAGCGACATTTGCTCCGCAGGAGCGAGGGTCGCAAGAGCGGATTTTGGATCGTGGAGGCGGTCACGCAGGAGCGGAAAGTCTTCCGCAGGAGCGGAAGTGAACTGTTTGGTGGCCCTCCGCAGGAGCGGACGTTTGTCCGCATAAGCGAAGTCGCAGAAGCGACTGTGCTTCCGCGGAAGCGGACGCGCGGAAGCGGTCCTCTTCTCGCAGAAGCGAAATGGGCCCGCCAGGCCTGGGCTTCGCAGAAGCAACAAAATGTCGCGGAAGCGGATCCGCAGAAGCGGAATTTTGTCCGCAGAAGCGGAAATCGCAGAGAGTTAATTATATTCGAAGTTAGAAATTTCAGAAACATTTCCAAACTTTGAGGGCTCGGCTTAAGGGGCGATTTGGGCGATTTTGAAGGGAGATTCAAAGGGTTTCTTCAGGTAATCAATTATGGACTCCAATTATGATTGTTGTTGATAATATTATGCAAGTTTTTCATGAAAATAGAGGAATTTGGGGTAATTAATGGGGGTTTTCACCCTAGACCAAAACCTTTAGAAAATCAAGGTTTTGAGTGGGCAAATGGAGTCCGAATTTGATAAACTTTATATGCTTAGACTCGTATTGAGACAAGGGTTCCGAATATATAACTTTCGTGATTTTTCGATAAGCGTACCGAAAGTCGAGTTTTGGCAACTTGTGGGTTTTGGTGAATTTTGAGTTAATTTGATTGGGTAATGCCCAATTGGCCTATTTTGATGTGATTCTATTGATTTTTATCAGATTCTACACTTGTGGAGGCCGACATTCGTGGCAAGAGGGTTATTACTTAGCGGTTTTGTACCGAATTGAGGTAAGTGGCTTGTCTAACTTCGTGTGGGGGAACTTCCACCCCTAGGATATTATTGTGATACTTTAAATGCCTTGTACGCGAGGTGACAGGCGTGTACATGCGCTAGTTGTTGAACACATACTTTACTCAAAATGTTCAATGAGTGATATTCCTATTTTTAGTTGTTAAATTCGATATTCCTACCCGGTGGTAGTTAGAAAAGCATGATTAGATAGAATCTAACTGTCTAGTTGCTTAATTGACTTACTTGAGTTTTCTTGGTAATCGCTGGCGCTGTTCATCGGCGAAGTTATCATTAAGCATATTATACTTCTCTCTCTGTATTCCTTTACTTGCTGTGGTTATGGACTACGGGTTCGATTCCCGAGATCCTTAGCTTATTGAAATATGGACTACGGGTTCGATTCCCGAGATCCTGAGATTATTGAAATGTGGACTACGGGTTCGATTCCCGAGATCCTGAGATTATTGAAATGTGGACTACGGGTTCGATTCCCGAGATCCTGAGATTATTGAAATATGGACTACGGGTTCAATTCCCGAGATCCTGAGATTATTGAAATGAGGACTACGGGTTCGATTCCCGAGATCCTGACTTATTGGTAGGGACTGCGGGTTCGATTCCCGAAGATCCCGAGTTATTGAGATATTATTGAGACATGGGCTGCGGGTTCGATTCCCGGAGACCCAGAGGTACCGAGAATGGGACTGTGGGTTCAATTCCCACAGATCCTGGATTCGTTTATTCGAGTTGGTTATTTGTTGTTAGCTTGATTGTAGACAGTTGCAATAAACATCGTAATGTTGTTATTTCGGAAATTATTGTTATTTCCATTTAAACTATTTAGTTTGTTATCATCATTATATTATTGTTTCTCAGTAGGGCCCCGACTTTCCTCGTCACTACTCCATCGAGGTTAGGCTTGGCACTTACTGAGTACCGCCGTGGTGTACTCATGCTACTCTTCTGCACACTTTTGTTGTGCAGATCCAGGTACATCAGAGCAGGCTCGTACTAGGTGATTCTGCAGCTTTCCGGGAGACTTCGAGGTATGATCTGCTACGTCCGCGGATCCGGAGGCTTCCCTTCTATTCTAGTATTACTAGTTGACATTTTTCTTCATTTCGTTGTTAGATACTCTTTACACATAGAGCCACAGTTGTATTTCCCTTTTAGTCCGTGTTACCGTGGGGTTCCGGATCTTGGTAGTGTTTTATTCATTGTGTGACGGATGTATGTGCCAAGCGGCATGGATTACATATCTTTATGCTATTTTTCCGCTGTTTCTTATTTAAGCATTTATAACTTGTATATTCCGCAACGTGTTAGGCTTACCTAGTCGTGGGGATTAGGTGCCATCACGACATGTTCACAATTGGTGAACTAGGGTCGTGACAGTTGTTCCTTGAGAATTGTTGTTGTGGTTCCTTGAGAATTGTTGTTCTGATTCTTTGAGAACTATTGTTGTTGTTCTTTGTAAAATGTTGTTGTATTGTTTGTGAATTGTGATTATTCAGTGGGATCGGGTTGCATACCACATTTTTGGCACCAATTCTAAACTATTGCTTTCTATTCTCTCACAGATGGTGAGGACACGTGCTATTCACGACGATCAGGTACTCGTGCCCCCTGTTGCCGTCGTCAAAGGCCGGGGCCGAGTTAGAGGACGAGGACGTGCCCGAGGTGCAGCCACAGCACCCACGCACGCTGCTGCTGAGGTGCCACTGGTGGGTCAGGTTGGAGCGCAGGCACCTGGTACACCGACTACGGCTGCTACTACTCCAGCACTATAGGAGTCCCTGGTCTAGTTCATGTGTATGTATACCACTTTGGCTCAGGAAGGGTTGCTTCCTCTCACTGCAGCTACATCCCAGCCTAGGGGAGGGGCCCAGAATCCCGCAGTCGTTACACCTGAACAGCGAGTGCCAGTGGGACAGGTTCCAGAGATTATGGTTATGCATCTTGCCGCCCCAGCACAGCCCGGAGGTGAGCCAGCTGCCTCTGAGGACGAGCAGCATAGATTGGAGAGGTTCAAGAAATATGACCCTCCAGTGTTCAGTGGTTTGGCTTCAGATTATGCATTGGGTTTTCTGGAGGAGTGTCATCGTATTCTTCGTACTATGGGGATTGTAGAGACCAGCGGGGTTTCCTTCACTGCTTTTCAATTTTATGGGGCCGCTTATGATTGGTGGCGCACGTATGAGTTGGATAGTCCGAAGGAGTCTACTTCATTGACCTGGACGTAGTTTTCAGATCTATTTTTGAGGGAGTTTGTTCCCCAGAGCCTTAGGGATTCTTCGCGCTCGGAGTTTGAGCGGTTGCGACAGGGTTCCATGTCAGTATCGGAGTATGCTATCAGTTTCACCCGCCTAGCCAGGCATGCACCGGCTTTGGTAGCCACGGTTCGGGAGCGAGTGCGGAGATTTATTGAGGGCCTTGTTCCGCCTATCCGATCCAGCATGGCCAGAGAGCTTGAGACAGATATATCTTATCAGCAGGCAGTTAGCATTGCCAAGAGGATCGAGAGTATGCTCCCTAGAGAGCGGAGGGAGAGAGAGGCCAAGAGGTCTCGTGAGTCGGGCCATTTCTCCGGTGCCCGCACTTCATCAGCCGGTCGTTTTGGCAGGGGTTATTCCGGTCGACCAGTTCACTCGGCATTGCCCGCAGCCGGTAGTACCCCAGGTCTTCCAGCACCTCAGGAGCCTTATTATGCTCCCCCAGTTTCCAGTGCACCTCCTACGCGTGGACCTTCCAGGGGTCAGACTAGTGGGGGTGAGGCCGGTCAGTCACAGCCACCGCGTCCTCCCCGAGCTTGTTTTGAGTGCGGGGATACTCGCCACCTGGTTAGGGAGTGCCCTAGGCACAGGAGAGAAGCCCCTCATTAGTCATCACAGCATCCGCGTGGTTCTCAGGGCCAGCAGGCTATCATTCCAGCCCCAGCTGCCACTCCACCTGCCCAGCCATCCAGGGGCGGGGGTCAGGGTTCCAGAGGCCGTCCTCGAGAGGGGGGACAGGCCAGATTCTATGCTATTCCTGATCGCGCTGCGGCTGTTGCATCTGACTCTGTTATCACAGGTATTATTATGGTTAGTCACAGGGAGGCATCGGTTCTATTCGACCCTGGTTCCACTTTTTCATATGTGTCTTCTTACTTTGCTTCTCATCCGGGTGTGCCTCGGGATTCTTTGAGTGCCCCCATTTATGTTTCCACTCCGGTGGGTGATTCTTTGGCTGTGGACCGTGTATATCGGTCGTGTTTGATTACCATTTGTGGTTTTGAGACTAGAGCGGATCTATTGTTGCTCGGGATGGTCGATTTTGATATAATTTCGGGCATGGACTGGTTGTCGCCCCATTATGCTATTCTTGATTGTCACGCCAAGATCATGACGCTGGCTATGTTAGGCATTCCACGTATTGAGTGGAGTGGTAGTCGAGATCACAACCCCAGCCGTGTTATTTCTTTTCTCAAAGCTCAGCGTATGGTTGAGAAGGGGTGTGCTGCTTATCTAGCCTATGTGCGGGACGTCAGTGTTGACACTCCCTCTATTGATTCTGTTCATGTGGTACGTGACTTTGCTGATGTATTTCCAGCTGATCTTCCGGGCATGCCGCCCGACAGAGATATTGACTTTGCTATTGACTTGTTGCCGGGTACTCAGCCCATTTCTATTCCACCGTACTGTATGGCTCCTCCTGAGTTAAAGGAGTTGAAGGATCGATTACAGGAGTTATTGGGCAAGGGTTTTATTCGACCCAGTATTTCGCCTTGGGGTGCTCCTGTATTGTTTGTGAAGAAAAAGGACGGTTCTATGCGTATGTGTATTGACTATCGTCAGCTGAACAAGGTTACAATGAAGAACCGGTATCCTTTGCCCCATATTGATGATTTATTTGACCAGCTACAGGGCGCACATGTGTTTTCTAAGATTGATTTGCGCTCCGGGTATCACCAGCTGAAGATTCGGGAGCCAGATATCCCGAAGACTGCCTTCAGGACCCGGTATGGTCACTATGAGTTCCTCGTGATGTCTTTTGGGCCGACTAATGCCCCAGCAGCCTTTATGCATTTGATGCACAGTGTGTTCAGGCCTTATCTGGACTCGTTCGTGATTATTTTCATTGATGATATTCTAGTATATTCTCGGAGTCGGGAAGAGCACGAGCAACATTTGAGGATAGTGCTTCAGATTCCGAGGGAGAAGCAGCTATATGCCAAGTTCCCTAAATGTGAATTCTGGTTGAGTTCAGTGGCATTTTTGGGCCACGTGGTGTCGAGTGATGGTATTCGAGTAGATCCGAGGAAGGTGGAGGCCGTGCGGAGTTGGCCCAGACCCTCCTCCGCTACTGAGATTCGCAGTTTCCTTGGTTTGGCGGGCTATTACCGTCGTTTCGTAGAGGGGTTCTCTTCGATTGCAGCACCTATGACTAGATTGACCCAAAAGGGTGCCCCTTTTCAGTGGACGGACGAGTGTGAGGCGAGCTTTCAGAAGCTCAAGACAGCTTTGACTTCGGCCCCTATATTGATGTTGCCTACAGGTTCGGGGTCCTATACTATATATTGTGATGCCTCACGAGTTGGACTCGGTGCGGTATTGATGCAGGACGGTAGGGTGATTGCCTACGCGTCGAGACAGCTGAAGGTGCATGAGAAGAATTACCCTGTTCATGATTTGGAGCTAGCCGCCATTGTTCACGCCTTGAAAATTTGGCGTCATTATTTATATGGGGTTCCTTGTGAGATCTACACTGATCACCGGAGCTTGCAGCACTTGCTTAAGCAGAAGGACCTGAATATGCGTCAGAGGAGATGGTTGGAACTACCGAAGGACTATGATATTACTATTCTCTATCATCCGGGCAAGGCTAATGTGGTTGCTGATGCCTTGAGTCGTCGGGCACAGAGTTTGGGGAGTTTAGCATATCTACCAGCTTCGGAGAGGCCTATGGCGATGGATGTTCAGGCTTTAGCCAGACAGTTTGTTAGACTGGATCTTTCGGAGCCCAGCCGGATTCTGGCATGTGTGGTTTCTCGGTCTTCTCTATTTGACCGCATCAGGGAGCGTCGGTTCGACGACCCTCATTTGCTTGTCCTTCAGGATAGAGTTCGGCGTGGTGATGCTCGAGATGTTACCATCGGGGATGATGGAGTTATGAGGATGCAGGGGCGTATCTGTGTGCCTAATGTGGATGATCTTCGAGAGTTGATTCTAGCAGAGGCCCATAGCTTGCGGTATTCCATCCATCCGGGAGCCGCGAAGATGTATCAGGACTTGAAACAGCATTACCGGTGGAGGCGGATGAAGAGGGATATAGTCGATTATGTTTCTAGATGCCTCAACTGCCAGCAGGTGAAGTATGAGCATCAGCGTCCGGTGGATTGATGCAGCAGATTGAGATTCCCGAGTGGAAATGGGAGCGCATTACCATGGACTTTGTATCTGGACTTCCACGGATGGTTAGGAAGTTTGATTCCATTTGGGTTATTGTGGATCGGCTGACCAAGTCCGCCCATTTCATACCGGTTAGCACTGCTTATTCATCGGAACGACTGGCGGAGATCTATATCAGGGAGATAGTTCGGCTGCATGGTATTCCAGTTTCCATCATTTCAGATAGAGGCACTCAGTTCACTTCACGGTTCTGGAGAGCCGTACAGCGGGAGTTAGGTACTCCGGTGGAGCTGAGCACAACGTTTCATCCCCAGACTGATGGTCAGTCCGAGCGCACTATTCAGATTTTGGAGGATATGCTCCGTGCGTGCGTGATTGAGTTTGGAGGTTCATGGGACCACTTCTTGCCGCTGGCGGAGTTTGCTTATAACAACAGCTACCAGTCTAGTATTCAGATGGCACCGTATGAGGCCCTATATGGTAGGAGGTGCAGGTCTCCCGTGGGTTGGTTTGAGCCGGGCGAGGCCAGATTGCTAGGTACCGATATGGTTCAGGAGGCTATGGACAAGGTCAAGGTGATTCAGGACAGACTTCGTGCAGCCCAGTCTAGACAGAAGAGTTATGCGGACAAGAAGGTTCGCGATGTGGCGTTTATGGTTGGCGAGCGGGTTCTACTTCGAGTCTCGCCCATGAAGGGCGTTATGAGGTTTGGGAAGAAAGGAAAGCCGAGTCCTAGATTTATTGGCCCTTTTGAGATTTTGAGGCGTGTTGGGGAGGTTGCTTATGAGTTGGCCTTACCTCCCAGCCTAGCCGGAGTTCACCCCGTATTTCATGTCTCCATGCTCTGGAGATACCATGGTGACCCGTCGCATGTGTTGGATTTCACATCTGTTCAGCTAGACAAGGATCTGTCTTATGTTGAGGAGCCAGTAGCCATTCTAGACAGGCAAGTCAGAAAGCTAAGGTCAAAGAACATCGCTTCGGTAAAGGTTCAGTGGCGGGGCCAGCCGGTCGAGGAGGCGACTTGGGAGACCGAGCAAGATATGCGCAGCCAGTACCCTCATCTTTTCACTACTCCAGGTATGTTTTCTATGCTCGTTCGAGGACGAACGAATCTTTAAGTGTGGGAAGATGTAACGACCCGACCGGTCGTTTTAGAAAATTACGCCCCAATCCCTAATTTAACTGTTCCCCTAAGTTCATTTCTACTATTGTGGGTTGCCGGGTGAGTCGGTTCTGAAAATTTGAGCATTTTGGGACACTTAGTCCCTAAATAAGAGCTTTGAAGCTAGAAAATGGCCCGTAGCCGGAACAGTGTTAAGACGATCTCGGAACGGAAATCCGATGGTTTCATTAGCTCCGTTAGGTGATTTCGGGGTTGGGAGCGCATTTGGAATGTATTTTGGAGGTCCGTAGCTCAATTAGGCTTGAAATGCCGAAGGTTGAAATTTTGGCGAATCCGAACGATAGGTGAGATTTTGATCCGGGGGTCGGAATGGAATTTCGACAATTTCTATAGCTTCGTTATGTGATTTTGGATATGTCCGCAAATTTTCAGGTCATTCGGACGTCGTTTGGTCGGGTTTTTGATCGAATGTGCAATTCGGAAAGTTTTAAGAAATTTAGGCTTGAATTCGATGTGAATTATGGGTTTCGATGTTGTTAGACGTGTTTTGAGGATTGGAACAAGTTCGAATAAGGTATTAGGATGTGTTGGTGTGTTTGGATAGGGTCCCGGGGAACTCGGGATGAATTCGGGTGATTAAACGGCAAGAATCTTAAAAACTTGCAGCAGGCTGGTGCCTGCCTTCTGTAGTATTCGCTTCTGCGGAGCTTGGACCGCAGAGGCGAGTCCGCAGAAGCGACATTTGCTCCGCAGGAGCGAAGTTCGCAGGAGTGGATTTTGGATTGTGGAGGCGGTCACGCAGGAGCGGAAAGTCTTCCGCAGGAGCGGGAGTGGACTGTTTGGTGGCCCTCCGCAGGAGCGGACTTTTGTCCGCATAAGCGAAGTCGCAGAAGCGACTGTGCTTCCGCAGAAGCGGAATCGCTGAAGCGACCTAGAGACCGCAGAAGCGGAATGGGCCAGCCAGGCCTGGGCTTCGCAGAAGCGACAAAATGTCGCGGAAGCGGATCCGCAGAAGCGGAATTTCGTCCGCAGAAGCGGAAATCGCAGAGAGTTAATTATATCGGAAGTTAGAAATTTCAGAAACATTTCCAAACTTTGAGGGCTCGGCTTAAGGGGCGATTTGGGCGATTTTGAAGGGAGATTCAAGGGTTTCTTCAGGTAATCAATTATGGACTCCAATTATGATTGTTGTTGATAATATTATGCAAGTTTTTCATGAAAATGGAGGAATTTGGGGTAATTAATGGGGTTTTCACCCTAGACCAAAACCTTTAGAAAATCAAGGTTTTGAGTGGGCAAATGGAGTCCGAATTTGATAAACTTTATATACTTAGACTCGTATTGAGACAAGGGTTCCGAATATATAACTTTCGTGATTTTTCGATAAGCGTACCGAAAGTCGAGTTTTGGCAACTTGTGGGTTTTGGTGAATTTTGAGTTAATTTGATTGGGTAATGCCCAATTGGCCTATTTTGATGTGATTCTATTGATTTTTATCAGATTCTACACTTGTGGAGGCCGACATTCGTGGCAAGAGGGTTATTACTTAGCGGTTTTGTACCGGAATTGAGGTAAGTGGCTTGTCTAACTTCGTGTGGGGGACTTTCACCCCTAGGATATTATTGTGATACTTTAAATGCCTTGTACGCGAGGTGACGGGCGTGTACATGCGCTGGTTGTTGAACACATACTTTACTCAAAATGTTCAATGAGTGATATTCTTGTTTTTAGTTGTTAAATTCGATATTCCTACCCGGTAGTAGTTAGAAAAGCATGATTAGATAGAATCTAATTGTCTAGTTGCTTAATTGACTTACTTGAGTTTTCTTGGTAATCGCCGGCGCTGTTCATCGGCGAAGTTATCATTAAGCATATTATACTTCTCTCTGTGTATTCCTTTACTTGCTGTGGTTATGGACTACGGGTTCGATTCCCGAGATCCTAAGATTATTGAAATGTGGACTACGGGTTCGATTCCCGAGATCCTGAGATTATTGAAATATGGACTACGGGTTCGATTCCCGAGATCCTTAGCTTATTGAAATATAGACTACGGGTTCGATTCCCGAGATCCCGAGATTATTGAAATGTGGACTACGGGTTCGATTCCCGAGATCCTGAGATTATTGAAATGAGGACTACGGGTTCGATTCCCGAGATCCCGACTTATTGGTAGGGACTGCGGGTTCGATTCCCGGAGATCCTGAGTTATTGAGATATTATTGAGACATGGGCTGCGGGTTCGATTCCCGGAGACCCAGAGGTATTGAGAATGGGACCGTGGGTTCAATTCCCACAGGTCCTGGACTTGTTTATTTGAGTTGGTTACTTGTTGTTAGTTTAATTGTAGACGGTTGCAGTAATCATTACATTGTTGTTATTTCGGAAATTATTGTTATTTCCATTTAAACTATTTAGTTTGTTATCATCATTATATTATTGTTTCTCAGTAGGGCCCCGACTTTCCTCGTCACTACTCCATCGAGGTTAGGCTTGGCACTTACTGAGTACCGCCGTGGTGTACTCATGCTACTCTTCTGCACACTTTTGTTGTGCAGATCCAGGTACATCATAGCAGGCTCGTACTAGGTGATTCCGCAGCTTTCTGGGAGACTTCGAGGTATGATCTGCTACGTCCGCGGATCCGGAGGCTTCCCTTCTATTCTAGTAGTACTAGTTGACAGTTTTCTTCATTTCATTGTTAGATACTCTTTACACATAGAGCCACAGTTGTATTTCTCTTTTAGTCTGTGTTACCGTGGGGTTCTGGATCTTGGTAGTGTTTTATTCATTGTGTGACGGATGTATGTGCCAAGCGGCACGGATTACATATCTTTTATGTTATTTTCCGCTGTTTCTTATTTAAGTATTTATAACTTATAGATTCCGCAACGTGTTAGGCTTACCTAGTCGTGGGGACTGGGTGCCATCACGACATGTTCACTATGAGTTCGTGTTGGGCCTGTCTGGCGGACTTGAGGCCAGATCCTTGTCTATGGCTTGAGCACCAAGGTGCTAATTTTGCGAGCCGGTATTATGAAGTTCATACGATCGGTATTGATCTTAATTGTGAAAATGGCAGTTTGATAATGGGAGAGCTGTAAGGTATCCTAGCTATGGGCGTGAGAAATATGTTCATTGCCTCTATGTGGAAATGTAAAGTGCACTACGTGTGGTAGTATGAGTTCAAACACAAGAAAACGAAATTGGTCATGCTATGAGTATTGTGGTGAAAGGTATTTGACATATATTATGATTTGAGTAGGTGCATCGCATGTTCATGTACTAACTTTGATGATATAATTGTGTAGTATTGAGATTTATGTTGTTGTTATGCATGGCGATATCTTGTCGAGTTTTGAATGTATTGTTGGGATGGTTTTGGTGATTCTCTGGCAGGTGGATACGCCAAATTACAAGGGAAACTTTGTCAAAATTTTTGGAAAATTTGGGACACAGAAAAGATTTTTGTCACCAAAAGAGTGGGCTTAACTGTTGTGTGTTAATGAATACAAGAATTGCAAAAGAGTTAATATTTCTGATGATTCGAATCTCCGCCGAAGCTTGTAAATGACTTGAGTTTAATCTAACTAGAACATTGTGGCATCATTTGAGTAAGAATGCTATGAGTGGTTGAAAGTGCTTGGATGTATGGCTCTGAGCCAAGTTGGGGAGGTTGTTATTGATTAACTGATTGCACTGTTGTGTGCTATGTTGGTCCTATCTCTAGGTATGTTGGGAAATTTGATAAAGGTTTATGGTGCTTCGTAGATGTGAAGAAATACTAGGATGTCGGTCCTGAAATTTGGAGTATTTTGGGACACTTAGTCCCTAAATGAGAGCTTTAAAGATAGAAAATGATCCGCAACCGGAACAGTGTTAAGACGATCTCGGAACAGAAATCCGATGGTTCCATTAGCTCCGTCGGGTGATTTCGGGGTTGGGAGCGCGTTCGCAATGTATTTTGGAGGTCCTTAGCTCAATTAGGCTTGAAATGCCGAAGTTTGAAATTTTGGCGAATCCGAACGATAGGTGAGATTTTGATCCGGGGGTCGGAATGGAATTCCGACAATTTCTGTAGCTTTGTTATGTGATTTTGGATATGTCCGCAAATTTTCAGGTCATTCGGATGTCGTTTGGTCGGGTTTTTGATCGAATGTGCAATTCGGAAAGTTTTAAGAAATTTAGGCTTGAATTCGATGTGAATTATGGGTTTTGATGTTGTTAGACGTGTTTTTATGATTGGAACAAGTCCGTATCGTGTTTTGGAATATGTTGGTGGTTTTCGTTGGGGTCCCGGGGGCCTCGGGGTGTTTTCGGATGGTTAAACGGAAGAAAACATGAAAAATTGCAGGTTGGGGTTCTGTTCTATTGTTTTCGCTCCTGCGGAAAAGGGAGCGCAGGAGCGTGTCCGCAGGAGCGGACAAGTGAACGCAGGAGCGGAAGTGATCGCCGAAGCGGATCCTGGTCCGCAGAGGCGGCATCGCTGATGCGGAAAGAGGATCGCATAAGCGGTCCGGAGTTGCGAAGGGGAGTTCCGCAGAAGCGGAATATTGATCGCTTAAGCGAGTCCGTACGAGCAGACTCCGAGGCGCGGAAGCGGAATGTTCCGCAGGAGCGGAAGATATTTCGCAGAAGCGGCCTCGCGGGAGCGACCCTAGGCTCGCAGAAGCAAAATGGGCCAGCCAGGCCTGGAGTTCGCAGAAGCGACCACGTGGTCGCAGAAGCTGTTCCGCAGAGGCGGAAATGGTCCGCAGAAGCGAAAATCGCAGATGATTAATTGTATCAGAAGTTAGAAAATTTCAGAAATATTTCACAATTGGGGTCTCGGCTTAAGAGGCGATTTGGGCAATTTTTGAGGGAGATTCAATGGAAATCATCAGGTAATCATCTATGGACTCATCTTATGATTAGTATTGATAATATTATGCAATTATATCATAAAAATGGAGGAATTTGGGGATTTATGGAGGATTTAGCCCTAGGCCTAAAATTTAGGAAATCTTTGATTTGTGGGCAAACGGAGTCCGATTTCGATTAAATTTTATATGCACGGACTCGTATTGAGATAAGGAACCCGAATTTATAATTTTCGTGATTTTTCGATAAGCGTACCGAAAGTCGGGTTTTGGCAACTTGTGGGTTTTGGTGTATTTTGAGTTATTTTGATTGGGTAATGCCCAATTGGCCTATTTTGATGTGATTCTATTGATTTTTATCATATTCTACACTTGTGGAGGCCGACATTCGCGGCAAGAGAGTTGTTTCATAGCGGTTTTGTACCGGAGTCGAGGTAAGTGGCTTGTCTAATCTCGTGTGGGGGACTTTCACCCCTAGGATATTATGTGATACTTTAAATGCCTTGTACGCGAGGTGACGGGCGTGTACATGCGCTGGATGTTGAACACATACTTTACTTAAAAATGTTCGATGAGTGATATTCCTGTTTTTAGCTGTTAAATTCGATATTCCTACCCGGTAGCAGTTAGAAAAGCATGATTAGGTAGTATTTAACTGTCTAGTTGCCTAATTGTCTTACTTGAGTTTTCTTGGTAATCGATGGCGCTGTTTATCGGTGAAGTTATAGTTACGCATATTATATTTCTCTCTGTGTATTCCTTTACTTGCTGTGTTTGTGGACTGCGGGTTCGATTCCCGGAGATCCAAAGATTTATTGAGAGGTGGATTGCGGGTTCGATTCCCGGAGATCCTGAGATTTATTGAGATGTGGACTGCGGGTTCGATTCCCGGAGATCCTGAGATTTACTGAGACATGGGATGCGGGTTCGATTCCCGGAGATCCTGAGATTTACTGAGATGTGGACTGCGGGTTTCGATTCCCGGAGATACTGAGTATTGAGATATGCACTGCGGGTTCGATTCCCGGAGATCTTGATGTTATTGAGATATAGACTGCGGGTTCGATTCCCGAAGATCTTGAGCTATTAATATAATATTGATATGTATACTGCGGGTTCGATTCCCGGAGATCCTGAGATTTATTGAGACATGGGCCGTGGGTTCGATTCCCGGAGACCCATGGGTACTGTCAATGGGACTGTGGGTTCAATTCCCACAGGTCCTGGACTTATTAATTGAGTTTGTTACTTGTTGTTAGCTTAATTGTAGACGGTTACAATAATCACTTTATTGTTGTTATTTCGAGGTTAGGCTTGGCACTTACTGAGTACCGCCGTGGTGTACTCATGCTACTCTTCTGCACACTTTTGTTGTACAGATCCAGGTACATCAGAGCAAGCTCGTGCTAGGTGATTTCCGCAGCTTTCTGGGAGACCTCGAGGTATGATCTGCTACGTCCGCGGATCCGGAGGCTTTCCTTCTATTCTAGTAGTACTAGTTGGCATTTTTCCTTCATCTCATTGATAGATACTCTTTACACATAGAGCCACAGTTGTATATTCTCTTTTAGTCTGTGTTACCGTGGGATTCCGGATCTTGGTAGCATTTTATTCATTGTGTGACGGATGTATGTGCCAAGCGGCACAGATTACATATCTTGTATGCTATTTTCCGCTGTTTCTTATTTAAGTATTTATAACCTGTATATTCCGCAACGTGTTAGGCTTACCTAGTCGTGGGGACCGGGTGCCATCACGACATGTTCACAATTGGTGAACTAGGGTCGTGACAAGTTGGTATCAGAGCTCTAGGTTCATAGGAGTCACGGGACACAGACCGGTTACTTAGAGTCTCGCTGATCCGCCACTGTACGAGGGGCTATGTAACTATTTAGGAAACTCTTCATTTCTTTTGGATTCCTTGTCGTGCGACATTTTTGACATCAAAAATCTAAACTACTACTTTCTATTCTCTCACAGATGGTGAGGACACGATCTACTCGCGATGATCAGGTACCCGCGCACCCTGTTGCCGCCGTCAGAGGCCAGGGCCGAGGTAGAGGACGAGGACGCGCCCGAGGTGCAGCCACAACACCCGCGCGCGCCGCCGCTGAGGTGCCACAGGTAGACCAGGTTGGAGCGCAGACACCTGGTACACCGACTACATCTGCTACTACTCCAGCACTACAGGAGACCCTGGCCCAGTTCATGAGTATGTATACCACTTTAGCTTAGGCAGGACTGCTTCCTCTCGTCGCAGCTACATCTCAGGCCGGGGGAGGGGCCCGGACTCCCGCAGCCGTTACACCGGAGCAGCGTGTGCCAGTGGGACAGGTTCCAGATGTTTTGGTTATGCCTCCTGCCGCCCCAGGACAACCGGAGGTGGACCAGCTGCCTCTGAGGACGAGCAGCGTAGATTGGAGAGGTTCAAGAAATATGACCCTCCAGTGTTCAGTGGTTTGGCTTCAGATGATGCATTGGGTTTTCTGGAGGAGTGTCATCGTATTCTTTCTACCATGGGGATTGTGGAGACCAGCGGGGTTTCCTTCACTACGTTTCAGTTTCGTGGGACCGCTTATGATTGGTGGCGCACGTATGAGTTGGATAGTCCGGAGGAGTCCGCTTCGTTGACCTGGACGCAGTTTTCAAATCTGTTTTTGACGGAGTTTGTTCCCCAGAGCCTTAGGGATTCTTGGCGCTCAAAGTTTGAGCGGTTGCTACAGGGCTCCATGTCAGTATCGGAGTATGCTATCAGTTTCACCCGTCTAGCCAGGCATGCACCGGCTTTGGTAGCCACGGTTCGGGAGAGAGTGCGGAGATTTATCGAGGGCCTTGTTCCGCCTATCCGATCCAGCATGGCCAGAGAGCTGGAGACAGATATATCTTATCAGCAGGCAGTTAGCATTGCCAAGAGGATCGAGAGTATGCTCCCTAGAGAGCGGAGAGAAAGAGAGGCCAAGAGGTCTCGTGAGTCGGGCCATTTCTCCGGTGCCCGCACTTCATCAGCCGGTCGTTTTGGTAGGGGTTATTCCGGCCGACCAGTTCACTCAGCATTGCCCGCAGCCGGTAGTACTCCAGGTCTTCCAGCACCTCAGGAGCCTTATTATGCTCCCCCAATTTCCAGTGCACCTCCTGCGCGGGGTCCTTCCAGGGGTCAGACTAGTGGGGGTGAGGCCGGTCAGTCACAGCCACCGCGTCCTCCCAGAGCTTGTTTTGAGTGCGGGGATACTCGCCACCTGGTTAGGGAGTGCCCCAGGCGCAGGAGAGGAGCCCCTCATCAGTCATCACAGCATCCGCGTGGTTCTCAGGGCCAGCAGGCTATCATTCCAGCCCCAGCTGCCACTCCACCTGCCCATCCATCCAGGGGCGGGGGTCAGGGTTCCAGAGGCCGCCCTCGAGAGGGGGGGACAGGCCAGATTCTATGGTATTCCTGATCGCGCTGCGGCTGTTGCATCTGACTCTGTTATCACAAGTATTATTCTGGTTAGTCACAAGGAGGCATCGGTTCTATTCGACCCCGGTTCCACTTTTTCATATGTGTCCTCTTATTTTGCTTCACATCTGGGTGTGCCTCGGGATTCTTTGAGTGCCCCCATTTATGCTTCTACTCCGGTGGGAGATTCTTTGGTTGTGGACCGTGTGTATCGGTCGTGTTTGGTTAGTATTTGTGATTTTGAGACCAGAGCGGATCTATTGCTACTCGGGATGGTCGATTTTGATATTATTCTGGGCATGGACCGGTTGTCGCCCCATTATGCTATTCTTGATTGTCACGCCAAGACCGTGACACTGGCTATGCCAGGCATTCCACGTATTGAGTGGAGTGGTACTCTAGATCACACCCCTAGCCGTGTTATTTCCTTTCTTAGAGCTCAGCGTATGGTTGAGAAGGGGTGTGCTGCTTATCTATCCTATGTGCGTGATGTCAGTATTGACACTCCCTCTATTAATTCCGTTCATGTGGTACGTGACTTTGCCGATGTATTTCCAGCTGATCTCCCGGGCATGCCGCCCGACAGAGATATTGACTTTGCTATTGACTTGTTGCCGGGCACTCAGCCCATTTCTATTCCACCGTACCGTATAGCTCCTCCTGAGTTGAAGGAGTTGAAGGATCAATTACAGGAGTTATTGGGCAAGGGTTTTATTCGACCCAGTGTTTCGCCTTGGGGTGCTCCCTGTATTGTTTGTGAAGAAAAAGGACGGTTCTATGCGTATGTGTATTGACTATCGTCAGCTGAACAAGGTTACAGTGAAGAACCGGTATACTTTGCCCCGTATTGATGATTTATTTGACCAACTACAGGGCGCACATGTGTTTTCTAAGATTGATTTGCGCTCTGGGTATCACCAGCTGAAGATTCGGGAGCCAGATATCCCGAAGACTGCCTTCAGGACCCGGTATGGTCACTATGAGTTCCTCGTGATGTCTTTTGGCCTGACTAATGCCCCAGCAGCCTTTATGCATTTGATGCACAGTGTGTTCAGGCCTTATCTGGACTCGTTCGTGATTGTTTTCATTGATGATATTCTAGTATATTCCCGGAGCCGGGAAGAGCACGAGCAACATTTGAGGATAGTGCTTCAGATTCTGAGGGAGAAGCAGCTTTATGCCAAGTTCTCTAAATGTGAATTCTGGTTGAGTTCGGTGGCATTTTTGGGCCACGTGGTGTCGAGTGATGGTATTCGAGTAGATCCGAGGAAGGTGGAGGCCGTGCAGAGTTGGCCCAGACCCTCCTCCGCTACTGAGATTCGCAGTTTCCTTGGTTTGGCGGGCTACTACCGTCGTTTCGTAGAGGGGTTCTCTTCGATTGCAGCACCTATGACTAGATTGACCCAAAAGGGTGCCCCTTTTCAGTGGACGGACGAGTGTGAGGCGAGCTTTCAGAAGCTCAAGACAGCTTTGACTTCGGCCCCTATATTGATGTTGCCTACAGGTCCTATACCGTATATTGTGATGCCTCACGAGTTGGACTCGACGCGGTATTGATGCAGGACGGTAGGGTGATTGCCTACGCGTCGAGA
This sequence comes from Nicotiana noctiflora, assembly GCA_032618575.1. Lineage (NCBI taxonomy): Eukaryota > Viridiplantae > Streptophyta > Magnoliopsida > Solanales > Solanaceae > Nicotiana > Nicotiana noctiflora. The sequence goes on from JASVEL010003875.1 coordinate 48,739, forward strand.
CAACTGAAGGTGCATGAGTAGAATTACCCTGTTCATGATTTGGAGCTAGCTGCCATTGTTCACGCCTTGAAAATTTGGCGTCATTATTTATATGGGGTTCCTTGTGAGATCTACACCGATCACCGGAGCTTGCAGCACTTGCTTAAGCAGAAGGACCTGAATATGCGTTAGAGGAGATGGTTGGAGCTACTAAAGGACTATGATATTACTATTCTCTATCATCCGGGCAAGGCTAATGTGGTTGCCGATGCCTTGAGTCGTCGAGCAGAGATTTTGGGGAGTTTAGCATATCTATCAGTTTCAGAGAGGCCTATGGCGATGGATGTTCAGGCTCTAGCCAAGGCAGTTTGTTAGATTGGATCTTTCGGAGCCCAGCCGGATTCTGGCATGTGTGGTTTCTCGGTCTTCTCTATTTGACCGCATCAGGGAGCGTCAGTTCGACGACCCTCATTTGCTTGTCCTTCAGGATAGAGTTCGGCATGGTGATGCTCGAGATGTTACCATCGGGGATGATGGAGTTATGAGGATGCAGGGGCGTATCTGTGTGCCTAATGTGGAAGATCTTCGAGAGCTAATTCTAGCAGAGGCCCATAGCTCGCGGTATTCCATTCATTTGGGAGCCGCGAAGATGTATCAGGACTTGAAACAGCATTACTGGTGGAGGCGGATGAAGAGGGATAAAGTTGATTATTTTTCTAGATGCCTCAACTGCCAGCAGGTTAACTATGAGCATCAGCGTCCGGGTGGATTGATGCAGCAGATTGAGATTCCCGAGTGGAAATGGGAGCGCATTACCATGGACTTTGTATCTGGACATCCACGGACGGTTAGGAAGTTTGATTCCATTTGGGTCATTGTGGATCGGTGGACCAAGTCTGCCCATTTTATACCGATGAGCACTACATATTCATCGGAGCGACTGGCGGAGATCTATATCAGGGAGGTAGTTCCTCGGGTGGAGCTAAGCACAGCATTTCACCCCCAGACTGATGGGCAGTCCGAGCGCACTATTCAGATTTTGGAGGATATGCTCCGTGCGTGCGTGATTGAGTTTGGAGGTTCATGGGATCACTTCTTGCCACCGGCGGAGTTTGCTTATAACAACAGCTACCAGTCCAGTATTCAGATGGCACCGTACGAGGCCCTATATGGTAGGAGGTGCAGGTCTCCCGTGGGTTGGTTTGAGCCGGGCGAGGCCAGGTTGCTAGGTACTGATATGGTTCAGGAGGCTATGGACAAGGTCAAGGTGATTCGGGACAGACTTCGTGCAGCCCAGTCTAGACAGAAGAGTTATGCGGACAAGAAGGTTCGCGATGTGGCTTTTATGGTTGGCGAGCGGGTTCTGCTTCGAGTCTCGCCCATGAAGGGTGTTATGAGGTTTGGGTTGATTGTTTCTCATTAACCAAATATCTTACTAAATGATTTCACATTAAACAAATAAAACCATACAAGTGATTCATTAACAAGTTTGCAGTTTTTACAACGCCCGACATAACATAATATATACATAAGACTGGAGTCCCACAGTTTACATGTCTACAGAGCCTCTAGGATACAAAAATGGGGAATACAATACTTGCCGATAACAAGGCTCCGGCTATACCTTACAAAACCAAAATGAAATCTAAACAGAAGTGGCATGAACCACACAGGGCCCGAGGAAGAAAGGGGCTCACCAAAACGGGCAAGTGGAAGGAGAAGGATACTACTGCCGATGAGCTGAAGTGCCTGCTACCGATCCACCTACAATCATAACACGAATGTAGCGTCCCCGGCAAAAGAGACGTCAGTACACTTGAATTGTACTGGTATGTATGGACAAACTTTGTCCCAAGTAAACTCAAGCCATTAAACAAGAATCACCATTAATCAAGCCAGCCAACCATGTTTTCCACCTTTTACTCATTTCAGAGAATCCTCAACATAAGCACGTTCAAGGTCAACAAATAGAACAACAACCAATCAACCGCATAAATTGCAAGTAGTCAAACATAGGGGCAATCAGTGCCCCCCAGGTTGCAAACTCTCCTGCTGTCTCCTTTCACTATTTCACATCATTGATTTTTTTTGTATCAATTTTCAATAGCGATTTCGATCGCTTTCCATCCTTATTACCCCTGACCACCCTTATTACCTCGGCCACCCTTATCACCCCAACCCACACCTTATTTCCTCATGTTGCGGCAAGCAACCCGATCCCACCTTACAGTTTAAAACACAACAATTTCAAACAGCAGATAAGGCACTACACACCATTTCAACAAGTTCAAATAAGCAACTTGCACATTGTTTCATGTTCTCAATTACCTATCAAGCCAATATCACAACCAAGTTACAATATTTCCATAATTAAGAATATTCACACAAGTATGTTCAACAATTTTCCACAATTCAAGTGTTTCATCTCTTCCCACAAGGTGCCATATAGGCCATCATAACCATTATTCACAATTCTCTACCCAATTCAACTCTCATTTACCTTTCGGTTCATATTCCATACCACATCACTCATATTTCAACAACAACTTTGAATATCCAACGACAACATCAAGAATTTCACACAATTTGTCAAATTAACACTAACCAAACAAATTTTACACATATAGGCGATTTCACAAGAATCAAAATTAGCCATACATACCTGGTATCGAGTTTTCTTCCGTTAACTTCCTACTTTATGCTTACCCAAGATATCCTACTCTTGCCAACCTTGTTCTTGAAGACTCTTACTTCTACTCACTTCTTTTTACTAGAAATCAAGTTCAACAATCATGCATGAGTGTAAAAATTCTATTTTCAAAAGCTATTATATGCAAACCTCTCTTTACCCAATTTAAAACTGAAAATCAAAGAAAATAGTTAGGGTTTTTACCTTGAAAAGATTGGGAAGTTGAATCCTTGCCCTAGGATCCCTTGGAATTAAGTGGTTGGAACAATCTTTGAAGATGAAGAACTTCTCTCTCTAAAACCCCTCTATTCTCTCTCTAATTTTGGTAAGATGATATGAGAAAATGAGGGTGAAAGGTGTTATATTAAAGAAGAGATCGGGTCAAAATGTTACAAAAATCTAGGTCGGGGCAAATCTGCGGTGCACTTTGCGACCGCAGAATCAACATGCGGTCCGCATAGTGACCGCATAATGGCCTCAAAAATTACTCAAGGTCTGTTACAGAATGCGACCAATATGCGGTCCGCATTCTTGATCTGCGGTCGCAAAGTGCACCGCAGATTCATTATGCGATCGCATATCGATCGCATTTTCAACATGATTTTGGGAAACTTTCTGGTAAGCTTTGCGGCAAGAATGCGGTCCGCATAGCAGATCTGCGGTCGCATTCTTGACCGCAAAATTGACAGTTTTCTGGAAAAATGATTCTCTACATTTTTGAAACTTAAATCACTACCAAGGGTCCGAACCGTGGCTCGCAAGCTCGCCGCGAAGAATTCTACGCATTCCTAACACATTATTCGGACCATGACACTATAGCTACTATGTTTTATGCACAAAAATTTTACGGGGCCTTACATCCTCCCCCTTAAGATCATTCGTCCTCGGATGAGGATTTTGAAATAAATGAGTTGGTTTTGAAAGACATGATATGCAACTATTAAAATTTTGACTAACTCTTATATTTTAGAAAAATTTCGCCAGAGTTTCCTTTGTATTATGGACATATCCACCTGTCAGAGGGCCCCCGAAACACATTACCAAACAACAATATACAACTACAACATTTTCCACAACTCGTATATACTTTCTTGCCTCAACGAATGCACATATTCTATCACATTGTTACAATTGCACATAAACTAGTCACTTCAATGAATTCTTACCTTATTTAGCCATTTTAACACACCATGTACACTTAACAAACCATTACCAATCTACACTTACTATTAGTTGTTTATTTAACACGTAAATCTTTATAAGGCTTTCATTTATCAAGAACGGTTCAAGTGACCCAAGGTAACAACACATTTAACTCATTACAAAATGAAGGAGACTTTACTAATACTAAGAGGGAAACAACTTGGACAAGATAGCAGTTACTAGGAGTAGAAGGGTCACCTAATTTCTTCTATGCTTGATCGAACAAATGGGGGTACTTTTCCTTCATCTCTTTTTCCGCTTCCCATGTGGCCTCCTCAACTTGTTGACTTCGCCACAATACTTTAACAGAGGCAACTTCCTTATTTCTCAACTTACCGACTTGCCTATCAAGAATGGCAACTGGAACTTCTTCATATGACAAATCTTCATTAACCTCTATAGCTTCGACTGGCATGATGGTGGATGGATCTCCAATCACTTTCTTCAACATGGACACATGGAATACCGGGTGCACTGATGACATCTCGGGAGGCAACTCTAGCCTATAAGCAACTTGACCAATCCTTTGAACAATCCGATATGGCCCGACATACCTAGGACTCAATTTCCCTTTCTTTCCGAATCGCATGACTCCCTTCATAGGAGATACCCTCAAGAACACCCAATCATTAACTTGAAACTCCAAGTCCCTTCGGCGAACGTCTGCATAGGATTTCTGGCGACTCTGTGCAGTTTTCATTCTTTCCTGAATAACCTTAACTTTTTCCATGGCTTCGTACACCATATCTGGCCCTAGCAATTCTGCTTCACCTACCTCAAACCACCCGATTGGCGACCTACATCTTCTCCCGTACAATGCCTCAAACGGGGCCATCTGAATGCTAGCATGATAGCTGTTATTGTAAGCAAATTCTATCAGTGGCAAGTGTTCATCCCAATTACCTTTAAAATCTAAGACACAAGCCCGCAACATATCTTCAAGCGTCCGAATGGTCCGCTCGGCCTGACCGTCGGTCTGTGGATGGAAAGCTGTGCTGAGATTCACTTGAGTTCCCAAACCTTGCTGAAACTTCTTCCAAAAGTTAGCCGTGAACTGAGCCCCGCGATCCGAGATAATAGAAAGTGGAGTGCCATGAAGCCTTACTATCTCCTTAATGTACAACCTTGCATATTGCTCCGCAGTATCAGTGGACTTGACTGGCAGGAAGTGAGCTGATTTGGTGAGTCGATCCACTATCACCCATATTGAGTCGAACTTACGCTGAGTGCGAGGTAACCCCACCATGAAATCCATATTGATCATCTCCCATTTCCACCTTGGTATTTCTATAAGTTGAGTTAATCCACCAGGCCGTTGATGCTCGGCCTTCACTTGTTGACAGTTCGGACATTTAGCTACAAAGCTTGCTACGCCCCTTTTCATACCGTTCCACCAATAAATCTCCTTGAGATCATGATGCATTTTCGTGGAACCAGGGTGCACCGAATACCTGGAAATATGAGCCTCTGCCATCACTCTTTCCCGAAGCTCGTCCACATCTGGAACACATAGTCTACCTTGGCACCTCAATACACCATCCTCGCTGCTGAGTACAAATGCTGAGATCTTGTCATTCATAATTGTTTCCTTTACCCGAACCAATGATGGATCCATGAACTGTTTTTCCTTGATTTCCGCGACCAGTGATGATTCTGCTCCATTATGCACCAATACATCCCCCTCGTCGGACGCCGAGATACGAACCCCCAAACTGGCTAATTGGTAAACCTCCCGAGCCAGGGCTCTCTGATCCACACCCAAATGAGCCAAACTACCCATGGATTTTCGACTAAGAGCGTCGGCTACCATATTTGCCTTCCCTGGATGGTACAATATGTTCAAATCATAGTCCTTGAGCAATTCTAACCACCGCCGCTGTCTCAGATTCAGCTCTTTCTGCTTGAACAAATACTGGAGGCTCTTGTGGTCTGAAAACACATCTACATGAACCCCATAAAGATAGTGTCGCCATATTTTCAAGGCAAACACAACAGCTGCAAGCTCCAAATCATGCGTCGGATAATTCTTCTCATGGTTCTTGAGTTGCCTGGAAGTATAAGCTATAACCTTTCCTTGCTGCATCAATACACATCCCAAACTGACTCTGGAGGCATCACAATAAACTACAAATCCCTCTGTGCCTTCTGGCAAGGCCAATACTGGTGCCGAGGTCAATCTTGACTTCAATTCTTGGAAACTTTTCTCACATGCATCGGACCACCGGAACTTAACTGCCTTCTGCGTCAGTTTTGTCAATGGGGAAGCGAGGGTCGAGAACCCATCTACAAACCTCCAATAGTACCCTGCTAAACCCAAGAAGCTACGAATCTCTGTCGGGGTCGTGGGTCTAGGCTAATTTTTCACTGCCGCAATCTTCTGAGGATCCACCTGAATTCCCTCACTGGAAATAACATGCCCTAGAAAGGCTACAGACTCCAACCAAAACTCACATTTTGAGAACTTGGCATACAATTGATGCTGAAGAAGGATCTGCAATGCTGCTCTGAGGTGAACGGCATGATCTTCCCTGCTCCGAGAGTAGATGAGGATGTCGTCAATGAATACAATCACAAAGGAATCTAGGAATGGCTTGAAAACACGATTCATAAGGTCCATGAAAGCTGCTGGGGCATTGGTTAGCCCAAAAGACATGACCAAAAACTCGAAGTGACCATAACGAGTTCTGAAGGTGGTCTTAGGAATATCCTGCTCCCTGATTTTCAACTGGTGGTACCCAGACCGTAAATCAATCTTTGAGAAGAACTTCGCTCCCCGCAATTGGTCAAACAGATCATCCACTCGAGGCAAAGGATATTTATTCTTGATGGTGACTTTGTTGAGTTGCCGATAATCAATACACATTCGAAGTGACCCATCCTTCTTTCTGACAAAGAGAACCGGAGCACCCCATGGCGACACACTCGGTCGTATGAACCCTTTCTCTAATAAATCCCTCAGCTGCTCCTTTAACTCCCTTAACTCTGCTGGCGCCATTCTGTATGGTGGAATGGATATTGGCCGAGTATCCGGCAATACATCGATCCCAAAGTCAATCTCCCTATCTGGCGGAATGCCTGGAAGCTCATCTGGAAACACTTCAGGAAATTCATTCACAATTGGCACGGACTCGAGGGTAGGCACCTCTGAGGTGGTGTCCGTTACCCGAACCAAATGATAGATACACCCCTTCTTAATCATCTGAAGATTCGGGAGCCAGATATCCCGAAGACTGCCTTCAGGACCCGGTATGGTCACTATGAGTTCCTCGTGATGTCTTTTGGGCCGACTAATGCCCCAGCAGCCTTTATGCATTTGATGCACAGTGTGTTCAGGCCTTATCTGGACTCGTTCGTGATTGTCTTCATTGATGATATTCTAGTATATTCTCGGAGCCGGGAAGAGCACGAGCAGCATTTGAGGATAGTGCTTCAGATTCTGAGGGAGAAGTAGCTTTATGCCAAGTTCTCTAAATGTGAATTCTGGTTGAGTTCAGTGGCATTTTTGGGCCACGTGGTGTCGAGTGATGGTATTCGAGTAGATCCGAGGAAGGTGGAGGCCGTGCGGAGTTGGCCCAGACCCTCCTCCGCTACTGAGATTCGCAGTTTCCTTGGTTTGGCGGGCTATTACCGTCGTTTCGTAGAGGGTTCTCTTCGATTGCAGCACCTATGACCACATTGACCCAAAAGGGTGCCCCTTTCCAGTGGACAAACGAGTGTGAGGCGAGCTTTCAGAAGCTCAAGACAGCTTTGACTTCGGCCCCTATATTGATGTTGCCTACAGGTTCGGGGTCCTATACCGTATATTGTGATGCCTCACGAGTTGGACTCGGTGCGGTATTGATGCAGGACGGTAGGGTGATTGCCTACGCATCGAGACAGCTGAAGGTGCATGAGAAGAATTACCCTGTTCATGATTTGGAGCTAGCTGCCATTGTTCACGCCTTGAAAATTTGGCGTCATTATTTATATGGGGTTCCTTGTGAGATCTACACCGATCACCGGAGCTTGCAGCACTTACTTAAGCAGAAGGACCTGAATATGCATCAGAGGAGATGGTTGGAACTACTGAAGGACTATGATATTACTATTCTCTATCATCCCGGGCAAGGCGAATGTGGTTGCTGATGCCTTGAGTCGTCGGGCAGAGAGTTTGGGGAGTTTAGCATATCTACCAGCTTCGCAGAGGCCTATGGCGATGGATGTTCAGGCTTTGGCCAGGCAGTTTGTTAGACTGGATCTTTCGGAGCCCAGCCGGGTTCTAGCTTGTGTGGTTTCTCGGTCTTCTCTATTTGACCGCATCAGGGAGCGTCAGTTCGACGACCCTCATTTGCTTGTCCTCCAGGATAGAGTTCGGTGTGGTGATGCTCGAGATGTTACCATCGGAGATGATGGAGTTACGAGGATGCAGGGGCGCATCTGTGTGCCCAATGTAGATGATCTTCGAGAGCTGATTCTAGTAGAGGCCCATAGCTCGCGGTATTCCATCCATCTGGGTGTCGCGAAGATATATCAGGACTTGAGATAGCATTACTGGTGGAGGCAGATGAAGAGGGATATAGTTGATTATGTTTCTAGATGCCTCAACTCCCAGCAGGTGAAGTATGAGCATCAGCGTCCGGGTGGATTGATGCAACAGATTGAGATTCCCGAGTGGAAATGGGAGCGCATTACCATGGACTTTGTATCTGGACTTCAACGGACGGTTAGGAAGTTTGATTCCATTTGGGTCATTGTGGATCGGCTGACCAAGTCCGCCCACTTTATACCGGTGAGCACTACATATTCATCGGAGCGACTGGCGGGGATCTATATCAGGGAGGTAGTTCGACTGCATGGTATTCCAGTTTCCATCATTTCAGATAGAGGCACTCAGTTCACTTCACGGTTCTGGAGAGCTGTACAGCAGGAGTTAGGTACTCGGGTGGAGCCGAGCACAGCCTTTCACCCCCAGACTGATGGGCAGTCCGAGCGCACTATTCAGATTTTGGAGGATATGCTCCGTGCGTGCGTGATTGAGTTTGGAGGTTCATGGGAACACTTCTTGCCACTGGCAGAGTTTGCTTATAACAACAGCTACCAGTCTAGTATTCGGATGGCACCGTATGAGGCCGTATATGGTAGGAGGTGAAGGTCTCCCGTGGGTTGGTTGGAGCCGGGCGAGGCCAGGTTGCTAGGTACTGATATGGTTCAGGATGCTATGGACAAGGTCAAGGTGATTCAGGACAGACTTCGTGCAGCCCAGTCTACACAGAAGAGTTATGCGGACAAGTAGGTTCGCGATGTGGCTTTTATGGTCGGCGAGCGGGTTCTACTTCGAGTCTCGCCCATGAAGGGCGTTATGAGGTTTGGAAAGAAAGGGAAGCTGAGTCCTAGATTTATTGGCCCTTTTGAGATTTTGAGGCGTGTTGGGGAGGTTGCTTATGAGTTGGCCTTACCTCCCAGCCTAGCCGGAGTTCACCCCGTATTTCATGTCTCCATGCTCCGGAGATACCATGGTGACCCGTCGCATGTGTTGGATTTCACATCCGTTCAGCTAGACAAGGATCTGTCTTATGTTGAGGAGCCAGTAGCCATTCTAGACAGGCAGGTTAGAAAGCTAAGGTCAAAGAACATCGCTTCGGTAAAGGTTCAGTGGCGGGGTCAGCCGGTCGAGGAGGCGACTTGGGAGACCAAGCAGGATATGCGCAACCAGTACCCTCATCTTTTCACTACTCCAGGTATGTTTTTTATGCTCGTTCGAGGACGAACGAATCTTTAAGTGTGGGAAGATGTAACGACCCGACCGGTCGTTTTAGAAAATTACGCCCCAATCCCTAATTTAACTGTTCCCCTAAGTTCATTTCTACTATTGTGGTTTGCCGGGAGAGTCGGTTCTGAAATTTGGAGCATTTTGGGACACTTAGTCCCTAAATGAGAACTTTAAAGCTAGAAAATGGTCCGTAGCCGGAACAGTGTTAAGACGATCTCGGAACGGAAATCCGATGGTTCCATTAGCTCCGTTAGGTGATTTCGAGGTTGGGAGCGCGTTCGGAATGTATTTTGGAGGTCCGTAGCTCAATTAGGCTTGAAATGCCGAAGGTTGAAATTTTGGCGAATCCGAACGATAGGTAAGATTTTGATCCGGGGGTCGGAATGGATTTTCGAAAATTTCTGTAGCTTCGTTATGTGATTTTGGATATGTCCGCAAATTTTCAGGTCATTTGGATGTCGTTTGGTTGGGTTTTGGATCGAATGTTAGTTTTGAAAGTTTTGAAGAAACTTAGGCTTGAATCCGTGTGTAATTGGTGATTTTGATGTTTAGGATGGTGTTTTTATGATTGGAACAAGTTCGTATCGTGTTTTGGAATATGTTGGTGGTTTTCGTTGGGGTCCCGGGGGCCTCGGGAGGATTTCGGACCATCGATCAGGCATTTGAACTTGGAAAAGGCCTGCTGTAAAATTGCAGGTTTCTGCCCAGGCATTAAGCCTCGCGTTCGCGAGGCAAGGGCCGCGTTCGCGAAGGCTTGGCAGAGTAAAGCATCGCGTTCGCGATAAGGGGTGTCGCATTCGCGTAGGCAAGGTAAGGTGACGCTTCGCGTTCGCGTGACTTGGGGTCGCGATCGCGTAGAAGAAAAGGGTAGAGCTTCGCGTCCGCGTGGGATTGTACGCGTTCGCGTAGAGGAAGGACCCGGCGGCTGGGAGATTGTTCATCGGGAACGCGTGATGGAGCGTCGCGTTCGCGAAGGGTAACTGGGGCTGAGTATCGCGAACGCGTGGGATGGCGTCGCGTTCGCGAAGAGGAAGTTGGGCTGTTCATCGCGAACGCGTGAGGCCCATCGCGAACGAGATGAGCAATGGGGTCTGGCAGTGAGCTTAAGTTCATAACATAACACCCGCGACCCCCATACACAAAAACGCCATTTTTGAGCTCCAAGAGAGGATTTTGAAGGGGAAACGCTGGGATATCATCGGGAAATCATCGGGGGTAAGTTTCTTGACCTTAATTCGTTGGTTTATCATGAAATCCGTGATTATTTCACCGAAAATGGTGGATTAAAGGTGGGTTTGAGCCCTAGGCCTAAATGTTAGAAAATCTCTGATTTGAGTGGGCAAACGGAGTCCGATTTTGGTAAATTTTATATGCCTAGACTCGTATTGAGATAAGGAACCCGAATATATAATTTTCGTGATTTTTCGATAAGCGTACCGAAAGTCGGGTTTTGGCAACTTGTGGGTTTTGGTGTATTTTGAGTTATTTTGATGGGGTAATGCCCAATTGGCCTATTTTGATGTGATTCTATTGATTTTTATCAGATACTACACTTGTGGAGGCCAACATTCGCGGCAAGAGGGTTATTTCTTAGCGGTTTTGTACCGGAATTGAGGTAAGTGGCTTGTCTAACCTCGTGTGGGGGACTTTCACCCCTAGGATATTATTGTGATATTTTAAATGCCTTGTACGCGAGGTGACGGGCGTGTACATGCGCTGGTTGTTGAACACATACCTTACTCAAAATGTTCAATGAGTGATATTCCTGTTTTTAGCTGTTAAATTCGATATTCCTACCTGGTAGTAGTTAGAAAAGCATGATTTGATAGTATTTAACTGTCTAGTTGCCTAATTGTCTTACTTGAGTTTTCTTGGTAATCGCTGGCGCTGTTTATCGGCGAAGTTATCGTTAAGCATATTATACTTCTCTCTGTGTATTCCTTTTACTTGTATTGTTGTGGACTACGGGTTCGATTCCCGAGATCCTGAGATTATTGAAATGTGGACTACGGGTTCGATTCCCGAGATCCTGAGATTATTGAAATGTGGACTACGGGTTCGATTCCCGAGATCCTGAGATTATTGAAATGTGGACTACGGGTTCGATTCCCGAGATCCTGAGATTATTGAAATATGGACTACGGGTTCGATTCCCGAGATCCCGAGATTATTGAAATGTGGACTACGGGTTCGATTCCCGAGATCCCGAGATTATTGAAATGTGGACTACGAGTTCGATTCCCGAGATCCTGAGTTATTGAGATATTATTGAGACATGGGCTGCGGGTTCGATTCCCGGAGATCCAGAGGTACCGAGAATGGGACCGTGGGTTCAATTCCCACAGATCCTGGATTTGTTTATTTGAGTTGGTTATTTGTTGTTAGCTTAATTGTAGACAGTTGCAGTAATCATCATAATGTTGTTATTTTGGAAATTATTATCATTTAAACTGTTTATTTTGTTATCATCATTATATTATTGTTTTCTCAGTAGGGCCCTGACCTTCCTCGTCACTACTCCATCGAGGTTAGGCTTGGCACTTACTGAGTACCGCCGTGGTGTACTCATGCTACTCTTCTGCACACTTTTGTTGTGCAGATCCAGGTACATCAGAGCAAGCTCGTACTAGGTGATTCCGCAGCTTTCTGGGAGACTTCGAGGTATGATCCGCTACGTCCGCGGATCCGGAGGCTTCCCTTCTATTCTAGTAGTACTAGTTGACATTTTTCTTCATTTCGTTGTTAGATACTCTTTACACATAGAGCCACAGTTGTATTTCTCTTTTAGTCTGTGTTACCGTGGGGTTCCGGATCTTGGTAGTGTTTTATTTACTGTGTGACGGATGTATGTGCCAAGCGGCACGGATTACATATCTTTTATGCTATTTTTCCGCCGTTTCTTATTTAAGTATTTATAACTTGTATATTCCGCAACGTGTTAGGCTTACCTAGTCCTGGGGACTGGGTGCCATCACGACATGTTCACAATTGGTGAACTAGGGTGGTACTGCTATTCTAGTAATTCGGCAGAGTATATGGTCAAAAGGGCCAGGTAATATAAACTGATAATATCTAGTGGTGTGGTGGTATCCTCTTGTTGGATTGACAATGATGATTGAGTTGTAAAGGGCATAAGGAGATTTCTGAATGGCTTACGTGGTATGAATGAATGCTTGATGTGTGTTATGTATTCGTACGGTGGAGTATGGAATCAGTCATAATGATTCATGTGTTATATATGCGTTGGAAACTAGAAGTTCTCTTAATCCTCCTACGCAATGGTGGTATGTCGTGTGTATCGACACCGTTTAGCGGTTATTGGTAATTGGAAGCCCTAGTGGCTCTCTCGTTACTTGATATGACGAATTTGAATAATGATATATGATTGCAGACTGGTTGTCATAAGTCAGGTTGTCTAGACTAATGTGATATGGACTATGTCAGAAAAATGTCACAAACTGCGTGGCAGAGTGCATCAGATCATGCTCCAGCAGGGTAGATGTACCCTAGGGCCAGCGGACGGCTGGTAGGTATTGCTTTGTCAGTTGGGCCTTCGTGGCGGATGTCGGTGTAGAGGTATCTACCATTGATTTAGTTTCGGTATTGAGGAACTTTGTGTGATGCATTTCATATGGCCGAGCTTGAGGCTATGTATATGTTTGTTGCAATGAGTGACTTGACTCGATGTGCATTCCCTTTGCTAGATGTATTCGTGGATCGGGTGGCACGCCGCCACAGGTATAGTATTTGGATCGAGTGGCACGCCGCCACATGTATGGTATCAGGATCGGGTGGCACGCCGCCACGGGTATGGTATCTGGATCGGGTGGCATGCCGCCACGGGTATGTTATTGGAACGGGTTGCGTGCTGCAACAGTGCGATGTGGAAAATATAGCTTCCTATATGTTACCTTGTATACAATACTTCCTAGCTTCTAAGGAATAGTCTGCATTGGGTATCGCTCTGGGAATAGCACATCAATTGTGTCCTTTTAGAATTTGATAGCGTATATGAATTGTATCACCGTAGGTGTGATTGATTTCTTGAGTTCAGACCTAGATATGTGTGTGGCTGACCGTTTTGAGCATGGTGACTTGAGGTACTTCAGGAGTAATAGTGTTTAGATAGAATCATGAGCTGTGGCAAGGCCACGTGATGTTATGACCTTTCGAGGAGGATTCGGGTACTCTAATTCTATGATGTGAGACAAGATCTCAGTTATGTGTTGTGATGGTATTGAGAAATTTGAATTACAACTTTTTTTGTGTGAGTCAGTTGTCATGATTCGAGTGTGTTCAGATCATTCTTATTGGAGCATGTGTTGTGCTCGTTGTGGCATAGGTCGATGCTGAGGTGTCATGTCACCAGTGTGGTGTGTTATGATCGAAATGATCGTTGGAGTCATTAGTGAGTACGAGTATATTTGATCTTAGCTTGTTAGAAAGGTAATATCAAGGTTTGGCTCCGAAACCTATTGTGGTATCAGTTTTAAAAGGGAAATGGATTCACGAATGGTTGACCCGAGAGATAGGTTTGGTATATCGCGTGCTTCAGTTGCCGTGGGCAGGGTATGAAGGTGTTGGAATAAGACTCTATCTAATGAGAAAGGTTCTTTCTGCTAGTATTTGGTTATTGTGGCCAGTTGTCGTAATTAGAGGTTATCGTATCGAGTGATTGGGTTGTTTGATACATCATGTGATCTCACCCGGAGTGGCGAGTTGGCTAGTACAGATGGATCGTGTGTATTTTGAGTATAGGCATGAGATTCAGATTTGGTATGTTGATTTCGGAAAGTGCAATGTGGTCTATGATGCGGATGGGCTGTGAGATTTCCATCTATAGTGTTTATCGGACTTGTATGAGATAGGGTGATGTGGGATCGCCCCGAATATATGCTTGGTAGGGTCATTCAGCTATTGGGTTACTTTCAGTAAACCTCTTGGTCCGCTTGAGGACGAGCGTTTGCTTAAGTTGGGGAGAAGGTGATGACCCGGCCCGCCATCATGTGAGTTATCACCTCGTTATCCCCGTTAAATGCTTGTTAATATTTCAATATGCATGTTTGGAGAGTTTGAGTCAATTCGGATTGAGTTTAGTTGGAAAGGAGACAAAAAGTCTCTTAGAAGAAGGAATAGTTGGGAAAAGTCAACTGGACGTTGACTTGTGAGTTAGAGAGCTCGGAATCGAATTCTAATGATTCGGTCAGCTCCGGGAGGTCATTTATGAGCTAGGAAAGCGATCGGAAGTGAATTTGGAGGCGCGGTGTAGTTTTAGGCTTGAATTGGCTAAGGTTGAATTTCGGCGAAATTCGAACGGTAGGTGAGATTTTGATTCGGGAGTAGGAATGGAATTCCGACAGTTATAGTAGCTCTGTTAGGTGATTTTGGATATGCCTGCAAATTTTCAGGTCATTCGGACATCGTTTCATCGGGTTTTTGATTGAATGTGAATTTTTGAAGTTAAAGTTAAACTTAAGCTTGAATTTGTTGAAAAAGGACGATTTTGATGTTAACGATAGTGTTTTGATGATCGGAACAAGTTTGAATGATGTTATAAGAGGTGTTAGTACTTTTGGTTGAGGTCCCGGAGGCTTCGGGGTAAATTCGGATGCCCAACGGGTCATTTTTGGAAGATTTTTGCTGTTTTGAGCATAAATGTAATGATCCAAAGGTCTATTTTTAGTTCTAGAGATCCAAATTTGATTTCGAGACTTTGAGAATTTAAATAATGAATTATAGGACTGATCCGGAAATTTTGGTTTAATTTCATCAAGTCGCGATTGGGTTTTTGACGCGAAACATGAGTTAATTGTTTAACGAGCGAAATTGATGTTGCACTGAGGGTAAGTGTTCTATATCCAAAAGTGATTATATTCAATGATTCCATGGTTATTTTTCATCAAGTATTAGTGAATCAAATGGAAGAAATTGGAGAAAATTTGTAAACTTTTCAAAAACGAAAATTTAGGATTTGAAGGGTCATTTGTGGTCCGATTTGGGAGTTCTTGATATGTACGGGCTCGTGGAGAGATGAGGATTCCTAAAATGTAACTTTTGTAATTTTTTGAAAAGTGTACCGAAAGTCGGGTTTTGGCAACATTGTGGGTTTTGGTGCAATTTGAGTTATTTCGAATGGGTTGTGTGTAATTCGCATGTATTGATGTATTCTCTATGAATTTGAACAGATTCGACATCCGAGGTGGTTGAATTTCGAGGAAAGCGTAAGGCGAACTAAGGCTTCAACCGGTTCGAGGTGAGTGGTGATAGTAAATAATGTACTGAGGGTTTGAAACCCCGTACTTGCACTTCACAGTGCTATGTTGAGATGAGACACGCGTCTTGTGACGGGCGTGGTGACATTGTGATTGGGGAATTGGACTTGGTCCTTTCCGGCTAATAGTGTATTATGTATTATGACTGAGAATGAGATTATAACCGTGTAATTGGGCTAATAGCCATGTTTGGGGCCTTGTGTCGATCTGTAGAGAATTAGGGGACCTGTAGAGCTAGGTGACCCCTATATATCATGTTGGAAACTTACACTCAGCCGTAAAATTAGCTGAATGGCATATTAAGAGCCAGTACTTGATGTGTACTGTGAGAGATAGATTACTTAGGGTGGAAATTCCCTGATTTAGCTGAGTGGGCCTAAAAGGCCAATCTTATACTAATTGGGACAGGGTCGAGGACCCGTTATGAGGTATTATTTATATATATATATATACCTATATTGGATCGGGATCCACGCCGCAACAGTATATATATTGGATCGGGCTGCACGCTGCAGCAGTATATATATATTGGATTGGCTGTATGCCGCAGCAGTATGAATGAGGACTAGGTCAGTGTGGGACCATTGTGAGGCAGATATGGACTGGAAATGGGATTATTCAATGTAGAGATGACTTACCAGTGAGGGTACCCCCTTAAAACTGTTTAGTGAGAGTATAAGTGTTCTTACTTTTAGTTGTTGTTATTATTATTAATCACTGAGTTGAAATATATAGTTATATATGTATATATAAATATATTGGATCGGACTGCACGCCGCAGTAATATATGTGTGGATCGGGCTGCACGCCGCAACATCTTAGCGCTTGGGCCTAGGGAGCCCCTCCGAAGTCTGTATACACCCCCAGTGAGCGCCGTCGATGTTAAATGGAGCAGGCTGCGCGCCGCATCGGTATATGTATTGGAGCGGGCTGCACGCCGCAGCATTATACTTATTCATATCCATATACATACTCAAATACTTATACATTATAGACATATGTACATATTTACATACATTGAGTTGACGGTACACCGTAGCGGTACGAGTGAGGATTTGGTCAGTGTGGGACCTTGTTGGGATAGATGTGGACTGGAGATGAGAGTATTCACCGTAGTGATGACTTACCCGTAGGGGTTGCTTTAGAACTGTTTAGTGATAGTACTGGAGTTCTTATTTTCAGTTATTGTTAATTATTGTTACTCACTGAGTTGAAATATACTTACCCCACTCCACTACACTTTTTGTGCAGATTCACAGGTGCCAGAGAACAGTTGAGCTGTTGTAGCTGCTTATTCATATCTATCATGCGGAGACTACGAGGTAGCTGCCGACGTCCGCAGTACCTGACCTCTTCCTTTTTATCATTCTGTTGTCTCCATTCTGCTTAGACTTGATTGTGTAGTAGATCTTATTTATAGAGGCTCAGACTTGTGACACCACGATTTAGTGGAACTGTATTCGTGTATTTCATTTCTACACTTCTTGATTTGTTATAAAGACAAGCTAATTGTGCCGATTAATCAGTATTGATTTATAACTGGCTAGTTTCAATGGATAAGATGGTCGGGCTTGCCTAGCAATGTGTTGGGCGCCATCACGACCGGGGTTTGGGTCGTGACAAATATAGTGGCATCCAGAACATTGAACAAAATCCTTTACCTGCACATAACATTGCACATTTTTTGGGGATGATGCCCGATGACGTGGGTGATGAGAATTTTTTTGGGATGCTGTCAATTGAAGTTGAAGTATTGAAACAGAAAGTGATCTTGGCAACATCAATGCAAAATTCAGTGGCTAAAAATACCATGCTTGTCAATTGGGAAGGCGCTCCATCTCTTGGAGTTTTGGTGGTTCATTTTGGTGTCATTTCTGTTATCCAGTTTATTTCAAGGATGTAATCCAGACACTATCTTGGGAGTCAAAACCCTTCTATCTTTCCATCTTTGCTTTGTTTAGTAATAAAAATTGTTTAGTGCCGTTTAGGTTTGTAATTCTAGTCTAGTCTATTCATTTTATTGTTCATCTTATTGTCTCAATCCATCAGTTTAATACAACTCTCCGTTTCCCGACATTTCTAGTCATCCCATTTCTAATCACTTTACAATTCTTCTCATACTGATTTTAGTAACATGACATGCACATAATTCTCGGCCTGATTTTAAAAAGCAATGAAACAATGTTGAAGATGTAAGGATACTCGGAAGAAACAAAACTTATCAGAATACTGTGAAGCCTGAATCAAGTGAATACTGGGGAAAGCATAACATAAAGAAATGCTTTGTAAAGTCATCATGCTTCATCGGCTTAAAGCCAAAGGCAAAAGTAACCCAAGGCTAAAGGAACCCTTCGTGGTATCGAGATTGTTGCCCAATGGCACTGAGAATCGTCAAATACAGAAGGCAAATATGTGAATCAATCAAAGGTGTTTACCTGTGTAGTTTGTACTTGGTAGGTTTTAAAGATTGGAATGACGAAGACGTTTTATTCGGCTATCCAAACACTTTATCCATTGTTATCCCTTTGAGCCTTATTTTATTTTCTTTCATATCCCTCTTTCGGAATTAACAACAAAAATCCAGGATTGAACGGGTAAATCAAATGGGGAAACAAAATAAAGGAGAAAAGAAGAAAAAAAATGAAAAAGAGAAAAAGAAAAAGAGAAAAGAAAAAAAGAAGAAAAAGAATTGGAAAAGGGAAAGAAAAGAAAAAGAAAGAAAAAATGCAAAGAAAAGAATAAAATTGGGAGAAGTCAAATCGCAACAAGGAAGCGATCTTATGATCCGAACTACATTTTGACTTGATCCCGAAAGGGTACGTAGGCAGCCTCACTGAGGTTCAGTCACAATAAAGGAAAAATCCAAAAAAAAATCCCCCAAGAAGGAAACTGGGGCATGAGTTATGGTTGTTGAAGAAATAAGATTCCGAAAGTTGTAATCTTTAACCCACGTTTAAAATATTTTGAGCCTTTATATCCTTTTTTTTCTAAATCCCATCCAAAAGCCTGCATTACGGTCCAAAGAAAGACCTTCTGATCAATCTTCAAGAAATGCTGAGTCAAACGAGGAAATGTGAATCACATTGCAACACTCCAGTCCGAACAAAGGAGAATGAAGAATTCGAGAAAGATGATGAGAACCACCATGGGACTCCAGGATGAGAGAAATTAAAATAAGAGAGTCTTATCGGTGAAAACCCTCAGGGGCACCGTAAGGCGACAGTGAGTTGAAAAAAAAAATCAAATGAGAAAGGCTTGATGGTGAAAACCCTATGGGCACTACAAGTCGACTAAGGAGTTGAATCAGATCAAGGAAATGAAATATTGAAGACCAGTTTCACGGCAGAACTTGCAACAAGAGTTGAACATCAAATTTGCTATACAGAGAAGGCCAAAATTGCATGTCAAGGTCGCTAGAGTCAGTATTCACATCCGATAGGTCATTCTTCCGTAGGTTTCTTGTTGGGAATTATGTTTTCCTTTTTCTCTATTCTTCACACCTTGTTTTACCCTCCCTCTTATTGAGTTTGTCATGTCATAACAAGTAAAGAAATGATTTCAAAATTTTCCACCAAGCTTACCAATTGCACGAGGTGGGATTTGGTCGACACGACAATTGTCGTAAGTCAGGAAAAGACAAGGCCAGTGATTTAAGCCAAAATAGAAACATGTGCAATGAAGCGGGTACTAATAAAAATGTTTGGGGTTCATGCGAGACGCAAAGGTTGGCAAAGTGCCAACTCGGGGGAAAATACACAAATGGAAATATGGGGAGTATATTTTGACAAAAGAAAGAGTCAGTCAAGAAACACCTAAGGTTGTCCAATGAAATCATTGAAGAAAACATGGACTTCAAGATTGGAATTTGTGGGATCCGTCAAGAAAGGAACAACATACATGTTGTAAGGAAGGCGGGTTTTGAACAGAGAAAAAGTGAAAATGGATAGTCGGTGAACAGGCCAAGCATTCAAGTGGAAAGCAGCTGCCATCAAAGCTCAAGGCCATAAACAACCACCGCATTTAAAACTAATAGATTTTCTTTGCTTTGAAACAAGAGCAAAAGATATTCTACAAGGGAATTATCAAACTGGGACAGAAAAAATTTTCTGAAATTTTCTTGAAATCGGATAGTCATCCGAAGAGCATGAAGGTAAATACAATGGTTCTGGAAATTGGGAAATTTAAGAGGTAAATGAAACAAGTGTCGGAGAATGATAAAATCTTAGTCTGTTGAAACTTTCTCCTAAGATGAAGTCTTAGTCCGATGAATTTTTCACCTAAGATAAATGGATAAAATCTTAGTCTGTTGAATCTTTCTCCCAAGATAAAAGTCTTGGTCTGATGAATTTTTCACCTAAGATGAAAGGAAAGAATCTTAGTCCGTTGAAAATTTCTCCTAAGATGAAATCTTAGTCTGATGAATTTTTCACCTAAGATAAAGGGATAATGTAATGGAAGCAGAAGTCGGATAAGGAAAGGAAGGCATAATTTGAAAAGAAAAGGAAAGGCATAATTTGAAAGGGAAAATCAGAAGTTGGAAAAGAAAGAAAGGCAAAAGTCGAAAAAGAAAAGAAAGGTTGTTGAATTTGTAAGACTTAAGAAAGTTTGAATTGAAAATGGGCCCAGTCTGATGAAGTATCTCCTGGAGTCATAATCTAAGTACGATGGATATTCCTCTTGAGACAACACAAAAAATAGACCCACTCCGAAGAATTATCTTCTGGAGTCATAAACTCAGTCCGATGGATAATCCTCCTAAGATTACATTGAAGTGGATAGTCCAATGAGAATCAAAATCTTAGTCTGTTGAAACTTTCTCCTAAGATTAAAGGTCTTAGTCTGATGAATGTTTCACCTAAGATAAACTTTAGTCACAAGGCAACACAAAAGTTTTTAATTTCTGTTCAGGCGCCCACCTGGAAAATAAGGGAATACATTTATTTAATTTTTTCTGTTCAGGCGTCCACCTGTAAAACAAGGAAATATTTTTCTGCATTTTTTATTTTTCATGCATTAGGCGCCCACTTGGATAACAAGAGAATATTTTCTTCATTTTTCATTTTTCATGCATCAGGCGCCCACCTGGAAAACAAGGGAATATTTTTCAGCATTGCATTTCATGCATCAGGCGCCCACATGGATAATAAGGGAATACTTTTCTGCATTTTTATTTTTCATGCATCAGGCGCCCACCTGTATAACAACGGAATACATTTCTGCATTTCTTATTTTTTAAAAAAAAATATGAAATTCTGACATTCAATAACATGATGTGCCCAGTCACCATACAGGGGCAGAAAAAAACTTTCTTTGGTTGTTTATTTTTGTCACAAGCAGGGCTCCACCTGGAAAATGGACGAATATTTCAAATTGAAGCAGTTGAACAAGTTCAAGGCAATAACAAGAATGCCGTTGGAAGAAAAATGCAAGTTCAAGGCAATAACAAGAATGCCATTGGAAGAAAAAATACAAGTTCAAGAATGCTGTTGGAAGGAATACAAGATACAAAATCAAGAAAATACAAAAACAAGTTGGAAGACGTAGATAGGATTTTCTTTTTGTAATTCATAGGCCGTAGTTTAGGCTAGTTTTTTTTTATTTTTACCATGGTGTAATAAGGGGTCAGTCAGCAATAACGGCAGTAACAACAGCAACAG
The DNA here is from genome assembly GCA_032618575.1 of Nicotiana noctiflora. NCBI lineage: Eukaryota > Viridiplantae > Streptophyta > Magnoliopsida > Solanales > Solanaceae > Nicotiana > Nicotiana noctiflora. Next base: position 70,288 of record JASVEL010003875.1, read on the forward strand.
TATTGAGATCATAGTCCTTGGTAGTCCTAGCTACCAGACCTTCCCGAACTACACTGACCTGATTCCTGTTTAGCCTAGGATATGTAGGCAACCTCTAAAGCAGGGTGCAGTCAAGATTTTTCAAAAATGCTTCACAATGGAATACTAGAACGGGTAAAAATCGTTCATAGTTGCTCACTTATCTTTGCACGGAAACTCTTCGTGTCCCCGTGCAAAGAGGGGCAGCTGTGAGCACGTAATTTTTACCCTACACATGAGTCATTCCTATAAAATTCAAAATAAATGATTTTCCTTATTTTTATAATTTGTGTGAATTTTGTATTAGTTGTTTGCGTGTTATTTGAGAGTGATAAATAAAAATACAAAAAATGCATTTAGGAAATTAATTCATTTTTAACAAATTAAAGAAAAAATCAAAAATAATATTAGTTTGCTTTTAAATTGAAAATTGCCAAAAAAGAAGGTAATTAGTTAAATAATTTTAATAAGTTCAATGTTAATTACAAAATAGGAAAAATACAGAAAATACAAAAAGAAAATTGAAATATAATATAAATACAAAATAAAAAAAATAATAATACACAAATGCAAGGGGAAATACAACACAAAGGCAAGAGATTGGACAAATTAACACCGAAAAAACACTAGCCCAAACGGTCCAACCCCCAGCCTAAACGCCCCAGTCTTTAGCCAACGTCCAGTCCCAAAGAATAATACCCAATTAAATTATATACCCGGTCCCCCTTCCCCTTTCTCAAAACGGCGCCGTTTTGGCGTCGTCTAATCCTAACCGTCTGTTATTCTTAATCCAATGGCTCTAAACCTTCAACACACTAATATACAAAATACATAAAAAACAATAGAGACAAATTTCACAAAAAGTCTTCATCCCCTCTATCTTCTTCACAAGAACAACCGTTACCTCTTCTCCTTCATAAACATGCCGCGCTGCCTAGGGTTCCGCCGCCCGTGGCGGCAGCCGGCCTCCTTTCCCGGCCAAATTAACGTCAAAACACTCCCCTCATCCTCCTCATCACATCTATCCAAGTATCTTCTTTCAAAACCCACCAACACTCCCCAAATTTCAAACCATAATTTGCGCCGCCACATCATGTGAGTTATCACCCCGATACCCTCGTTATATGCTTGTTGATGTTGTAATATGCATGTTGGGTGAGTTTGAGTCAATCCGGGTTGAGTTTGATTGAAATTGAGACAGAAAGTCTCTTAGAAGAAGGAATAGTTGGGAAAAGTCAACTAGACGTTGACTATTTAGTTAGAGGACTCGGAATCGGATTCGGATGATTCGGTTAGTTCCGGGAGGTGATTTTTGACTTAGGGGAACAATCGGAATTGAATTTGGAGGTCCGGTGTAGAAATAGGCTTGAATTGGCTAAGGTTGAATTTTGGCGAAATCCGGACGGTAGGTGAGATTTTGATCCGGGAGTCGGAATGTAATTCCGACAGTTGCAGTAGCTCCGTTAGGTGATTTTGGATGTGCCTGCAAAATTTCAGGTCATTCGGAGGTCGTTTGGTCGGGTTTTTGATCGAATAAGAATTTGGAAAGTTATAGTTAAACTTAAGCTTGAATTTGTTGAAAAAGGACGATTTTGATGTTAACGATAGAGTTTTGATGATTGGAACAAGTTTGAATGATGTTATAAGAGGTGTTAGTACTTTTGGTTGAGGTCCCGGAGGCTTCGGGGTAAATTCGGATGCCCAACGGGTCATTTTTGGAAGATTTTTGCAGTTTTGAGCGTAAATGTAATGATCCAAAGGTCTATTTTTAGTTCTAGATATCCAAATTTAACTTCGAGACTTCGAGAATTTAAATCATGAATTATAGGACTGATCTGGAAATTTTGGTTTAATTTCATCAAGTCGCGATTGGGTTTTTGACGCGATATGTGAGTTAATTGTTTAACGAGCGAAATTGGTATTGCACTTAGCAAATGAGATCCAAATTCAGTTTTGTTTGAACCACTGGATCCGTATCAAAATTACGGAGTCATAGGAAAAAGAATCGTCGAATTCCGAGTTCGTATGATTGAGTTATAGCATTTTTAGTGAAATAAAAAGTTGCTGCAATTTTCTGGGGCAAATCTGGTATTTTCGCTTCTGCGATGAACAGTACCCGCAGAAGCGGGTGAACAGTGATTTTCCGCTTCTGCGATGAACAGTTCCGCAGAAGCGATGAACAGTGAAATCGCACCTGTGGTGAACAGTAACTGCAGATGCGAAAATCGCTGGACATTTAATTTGGGGCAGTCCGAGATGTTTCTTCATTTTTGGAGCTATGGAGCTCGGATTGAAGCGATTTTCGAAGCGATTTTCACCATATGGATGGGGGTAAGTGTTCTCTATCCAAAAATGATTATATTTAATGATTCCATGGTTATTTGCATCAAGTATTAGTGAATCAAATGGAAGAAATCGGAGAAATTTATAAACTTTTCAAAAACGAAAATTTAGGATTTGAAGGGTCATTTGTGGTCCGATTTGGGAGTTCTTGGTATGTACGGACTCGTAGAGAGACGAGGATTCCGAAAATATGAGTTTCGAAATTTTTCGAGATGTGGGCCCGGGGCTCGGGTTTTGCCAATTTCGTGATTTTTGATATTTTTCGAGTTCTTTCGATTGGGTTATGTTCCATTAGCCTATTTTGATATATTTGTACTGATTTTGGCTAGTTTTGACATGCGTGGATGCCGGTTCGAGGAGCTAAGGCGTCGCGGGCATGAAGCTTCTACCGGTTCGAGGTGAGTGGTAGTAGTAAATAATGTACTGAGGGTTTGAAACCCCGTACTAGCACTTCACAGTGCTATATTGAGATGAGACACGCGTTCTATGACGGGCGTGGTGACATTGTGATTGGGGGTTCGGACTTAGTCCTTCCTGACTAATAGTATACTGTGTGTTATGACTGATAATAAGTTTATAACTGTGCAATAGGGCTCAAAGCCATGTTTGGGGCCTTGTGCCGATCTGCAGAGCATTAGGGAACCTATAGAGCTAGGTGACCCTTATATCGTGTTGGAAACATACACTCAGCCGTAGCTCTAGCTGTATAGCATAATATGAGCCCGTACTAGATGTGTACATTGAGAGAGATTATCTAGGGTGGAATTCCCTGTTCTAGCTGAGTGGGCCTGAAAGGCCAAGTCTATAACGATTGAGATGAGATAGGGTCAAGGACCCACTATGAGATGCTATATTGGGCCTGAAAGGCCAAGTCTATATTGACTGAGACAAGGTCGAGGACCCACTGTGATATATTATATTGGGCCCGAGAGGCCAAGTATATACTGACTGGGATAGGGTCGAGGACCCGTTATGAGGTATTATATATATATACCTATATTGGATCGGGCTGCACGCCGCAACAGTATATATATTGGATCGGACTGCACGCCGCAGTAATATACATGAAATATACATGTGGGACGGACTGCACGCCGCAGTATTATTGTGCTTGGGCTGTAGGAGCCCCTTCGGAGTCTGAGACTATACAAATTCTCAGTGAGCGCTGGTGTATATTATGGGATCGGGTTGCACGCCGCGGCAGTATAGTTATATACATATATATATATATATATTGGATCGGACTGCACGCCGCAGTAATACATGTGTGGATCGGGCTGCACGCCGCAGCATCATAGCGCTTGGGCCTAGGGAGCCCCTCCGAAGTCTGTATACACCCCCAGTGAGCGCCGTCGACGTTAAATGGAGCGGGCTGCGCGCCGCAGCGGTATATGTATTGGAGCGGGCTGCGCGCCGCAGCGGTATATGTATTGGAGCGGGCAGCGCGCCGCAGCATTATACTTATTCATATTCATATATATACTGAAATATTTATATGTTATAGACGGATGTATATGTCTCCATATATTGAGATGGCTGTATACCGTAGTGGTACGAGCGAGGATGTGGTCAGTGTGGGACCTAGATGAGATAGATGTGGACTGGAGATCAGAATACTCATTATAGTGATGATTAACCTGTGGGGGTTGCCTTAGAACTGTTTAGTGATAGTACAGGAGCTCTTATTTTCAGTTATTGTTTATTATTGTTACTCACTGAGTTGAAATATACTCACCCCACTCCCCTGCACTTTTTGTGCAGATATACAGGTTCAGGAGGGCAGTTGAGCTATCGCAACTGCTTTATTATCCCCATTCTGTGGAGACTTCGAGGTAGCTGCCAACGTCCGCAGTACCTGACCTCTTTATTTTTATCATTTTGTTGTCTCCATTCTGGTTAGACTTGATTTTGTAGTAGATCTCATTTGTAGAGGCTCGGACTTGTGACACCACGATTTGGTTGGGGCTGTGTTCTTGTATTTCAGTTCTACACTTCTTGATTTGTTATGAAAACAGGCTAATCACGCCCATTAATCTGTATTAATTATACTTGGCTGGTAATTGGATAAGATGGTCGGGCTTGCCTAGCAATGTGTTGGGCGCCATCGCGACCGGGGTTTGGGGTCGTGACAAGTTGGTATCAGAGCCTAGGTTAACAGGTCTCGCGAGTCATGAGCCAGTTTAGTAGGGTCTCGTGGATCGGTACGGGGACGCCTGTACTTATCCTCGGGAGACTGCAAACCTTTAGGAAAGTTTCAAATTCTTGGAATTCTCATCGTGCGTGTTTGATTCAGCTTGAGATGTAATTCTTGAAATTCCTCCTGCACATTGATGCGCGCACTCGAGTGCTTAGTGATAATTTGCCTTGATGACTTATGATTCCCCAATCGAGGTACGAGATATAATCTCTATGAGTTCATGTTGGGCCTGTTTGGAGGACTTGAGGGCAAATCCTTGTCTATGGCTTGAGCACCAAGGTGCTAATTTTGCGAGTCGGTATTATGAAGTTCATACGATCGGTATTGATCTTAATTATGAAAATGGCAGTATGATAATGGGAGAGCTGTAAGGTATTCGGTTCTTATTGTGATTTGATATGTAGCACTAGCTATGGGTGTGAGAAATATGTTCATTGCCTCTTAGCGGAAATGTAAAGTGCACTACGTGTGGTAGTATGAGTTCAAACTCAAGAAAACTGAATTGGTTGTGCTAGGTGTATCATTGTGAAAGGTATATGTGTTATGATTTGAGCAGGTGCAGCGCATGCTCATGTACTAATGCTGATGATATAATTGTGTAGTATTGAGATTTATGTTGTTGATATACATTGTGATGTCTTGTCGAGTTGCGGATGTATTGTTAGGATGATTTTGGTGATTCTCTGGCCGGTGGATAGGCCAAATTACAAAGGAAACTCTGCCGAAATTTTTGGAAAATTTGGGACTTAGAAAGATTTCTGTCACCTAAAGAGAGTGGGCTTATTGGTGGTGTGTGTATAAATGTAAGAATTGCAGAACGGTTAAGGTCTCTGATGATTCGAGTCTCTGTCAAGGCTTGTAAATGACTTGAGTTTAATCTCATTGAAACATTTCGGCATCACTTGAATAATAATGATATGAGTGGTTAAAAGTGCTTTGATGAATGGCTTCGAGCCAAGTTGGGGAGGTTGCTATTAAATAACTAATTGCACGGTTGTGTGCTATGCGGGCACTATCTTTAAGTATGTTGGGAAAAAATTTTGACAAGGTTATGGCGCTTCGTAGATGTGAAGAAATACTAGGATGTTTTGAACTACTGTTGGTAAGGAATGTTCGGTGTATAGAAAAGAAAGATAGCGAATTGTACCTGTAAGTAATCATGTTCTGCAATGTCAGGGTTCTAACAAAACACGAGTGGTTCTACTCAATGGGACAGTTGAATTACAGCTGAATAAGGGTGAATGATGCCCGAGAATGGTTTTGCAGTGTTCAAGATTTTGCTTGTAACAGTCAGGTGCCATAAGATTTGTGTATGTGGCTAAAGATGGCGGTTTCGTTAGAGAAGATCAAGGCTTGTGTTATATCATGTGAAGGATGAGATTCTACGTATCCGTATTGGGAAGTAATGATAACAATTTAAAAATCGCGGTAAGTTCATCAAAATAAAGTGTGGTAGAACATGGTACTTCTGGGAACACTGAGAGAGTATTCAGTGGCCTATGGGTCTTAGACAGTGTGGTCTTATGTACGAGTCTTGTGTGGTAACATGAGTTGAGTTATGGTAGTGCTACAGTAAAGGCTAATACTAAGTTAAAGATGGTTGAGAAAAGAAATTGAGTAAATGGAGCAACTTGTTAATAAACCGAAGCGGTATGATAAGGAATACGATTAATTATTGGTATGTGATTGAAGTAATGAGTCTTACGGATATTGTGCAACAAAGCCTTTGAGTGCTGACAATTGTGTAACCCGATATGGGTATAAGGACTCAGTCCTGGCAGTTTAACTTATGCAATGTAATTGGGAGAAAGAGTTGATGATGTGTTTTAACGTGGTTTAAAAATGAGTGTATTTTCTGTTGGTATGTAAGGCTTGGAATGTGTGATGAGTTTTCTCTATATGGGATCATGAAAGCCCTTGACTAGTTGAGTGCGCCGATGTTTGCGGCGTAGGATAGGAATATGAATTTCCATGTTATCTTAGTGTGGTATGGTATATGCGATGTGTTATGGAAAGTTGATAATGGCATATTCAAGGTTTTGTGATCGGTTCATAATATATGGGGAGTCATTATTTAGCAGCGCGGGCAGCTGCAGGTGATTTAAAGAATCGATGTTTCTGGTGATTAAAGAAAATGGTACTGCTATTCTAGTAATTTGGTAGGGAATATGATCCAAAAAGGACAAGGTAATGTAAACTGATGATATCCAGTGGTATGGTGGTATTCTCTTGTTGGATCGACTGTAATAATTGAGTCGTTGATGGCATAGTGAAATTCTTGGATGGCTTTCGTGGAACGAATGGGCGCATGATGTGCGTTAGGTATTCGTACGGTGGAGTACAAAATCAAGCATAGTGATCCATGTGTTGTATATGTGTTGGAGACTTGAAGTTCTCGTTAGTCCGCCTATGCAGTGATTGTATATCATATGTATCGACACCGTTTTGTGATTAATGGAAATCGGAAGCTCTAGTGGCTCTCTCTCAACTTGATATGACGAATTTGGATTATGATACTTGATTGCTGACTGGTCATCATTGGGCCGGGTTGTCTAGACTAATGTGATATAGACTATGATGGTATGGCACAAATTGTGTAGCAGAGTGCATCAGAGTATGCTCCAGCGGGGTAGTTGTACCTCAGGACCAGCGGACGGCTGGTGGGTATTGCTTTGTCGGTTGGGCCTTCGTGGCAGATATCAGTGCAGAGGTTTCTATCGTTGATTTGGTTATGGTATTGAGTAACTTTGTCGGATGCGTTTCTTGTGGCCGAACTTGAGGCTATATATGTTTACCATAATGAGCAACTTGACTCGACGAGCATTTCTTTGGCGAGGGTTCTATATGGATCGGGTGGCGCGCCGCCACAGATACTGTTATTTGGATCGGGTGGCACGCCGCCACGGGTATGGTATCTGGATCGGGTGGCATGCCGCCACGGGTATGTCATTGGAGCGGTTTGCAAGCCGCAACAGTGTAATGTGAAAATAGAGTTAGTTATATATTACCTGGTATACAATACTTCCTGGCTTCTGAGGAAAAGTCCGTATTGAGTATCGCTTGGCGAATGGCACATCGGTTGTGTCCTTTCAGGATGTGATAGCATACATTAATTGTTTCACCGTGGGTGAGGTTGATTGCGTTGAGTTCAGACCTAAATATGTGTGTGGCTGACCGTTTTGAGCATTGCGACTTGAGGTGCTCCATGAGTAATAGTGTTTGGATAGAATCATGAGTTGTGGCAAGGCCACGTGATGTTATGACCTTTCGAGGAGGATTCGGGCACTCTAATTCTATGATGTGAGACGAGAATCTCAGTTATGTGTTGTGATGGTATGGAAGAATTTGAATTATGGCTCTTTGTGCGAGTCGGTTGTCATGATTCGAGTGTGTTCAGATCGTTCTTATTGGAGCCTGTGTTGTGCTCGTTGTGGCCTAGGCCGATGCTGAGGTGTCATGTTACCAGTGTGGTGTGTTATAACCGAAATGATCATTCAAGTCATTAATGAGCGTGAGCATATATGATTTCAGCTTGTTAGAAAGGTAATACGAGGTTTGGCTCCGAAACTTATTGTGGTATCAATTTTAAAAGGGAAATAGATTCACGAATGGTTGACCCGAGAGATGGGTTCGGTATATCGCGTGCTTCAGTTGCCGTGGGCAGGATATGAAGGTGTTGGAATAAGACTATCTAATGAGAAAGGTTCTTTCTGCTAGTATTTGGTTATTGTGGCCAGTTGTCGTGATTAGAGACTATCGTATCGAGTGATCATGTTGTTTGATACATCATGTGATCTCACCCGGAGTGGTGAGTTGGCTATTACAGTTGGATCGTGTGTACTCTGAGTATAGATGTGGGATTCAGACTGGTATATGATTTCGGAAAGTGCAATGTGGTTTATGGTTCAGTTAAACTGTGGAAATTCAGCTATACTATGTTATCGGACTTATGAAAGATAGGGTGAAGTGGTATCGCCCCGAATATATGTTTGGTAAGGTCATTCTGCTATTGGGTCACTTCCAATAGACCTCTTGGTCCGCTCGAGGACGAGCGTTTGCTTAAGTTGGGAAGAATGTGATGACCCGGCCCGTCATCATGTGAGTTATCACCCCGTTATCCCCGTTATATGCTTGTTGATGTTGTAATATGCATATTGGGTAAGTTTGGGTGAGTTAGGAGTGAATTGGATTGAAAATGAGGCATATAGCCTTTTTGAAGGAAACTTGAATAAGGAAAGTCAACCCGGAGTTGACTATTTAGTTAGAGGGCTCAGAATCGGATTCTGATGATTCGGTTAGTTCTGGGAGGTGATTTGTGACTTAGGGGAACAATCGGAATTGAATTTGGAGGTCCGATGTAGAAATAGGCTTGAATTGGCTAAGGTTGAATTTTGGCGAAATCCGGACGGTAGGTGAGATTTTGATCCGGGAGTCGGAATGGAATTCCGACAGTTGAAGAATTTCAGGTCATTCGGAGGTCGTTTGGTCGGGTTTTTGATCGAATAAGAATTTGGAAAGTTATAGTTAAACTTAAGCTTGAATTTGTTGAAAAAGGACGATTTTGATGTTAACGATAGAGTTTTGATGATTGGAACAAGTTTGAATGATGTTATAAGAGGTGTTAGTACTTTTGGTTGAGGTCCCGGAGGCTTCGGGGTAAATTCGGATGCCCAACGGGTCATTTTTGGAAGATTTTTGGAGTTTTGAGCGTAAATGTAATGATCCAAAGGTCTATTTTTAGTTCTAGATATCCAAATTTAACTTCGAGACTTCGAGAATTTAAATCATGAATTATAGGACTGATCTGGAAATTTTAGTTTAATTTCATCAAGTCGCGATTGGGTTTTTTAGGCAAAACATGAGTTAATTGTTTAACGAGAAAAATTGATGTTGCACTTATCAAATGAGATCCAAATTCATTTTTGTTTGAACCACTGGATCCGTATCAAAATTATGGAGTCATAGGAAAAAGAATCGTCGAATTCCGAGTTCGTATGATTGAGTTATAGCATTTTTAGTGAAATAAAAAGCTGCTGCAATTTTCTGGGGCAAATCTGGTATTTTCGCTTCTGCGATGAACAGTACCCGCAGAAGCGGGTGAACAGTGATTTTCCGCTTCTGTGATGAACAGTTCCGCAGAAGCGATGAACAGTGAAATCGCACCTGCGGTGAACAGTAACCGCAGATGCGAAAATCGCTGGACATTTAATTTGGGGCAATCAGAGATGTTTCTTCATTTTTGGAGCTATGGAGCTCGGATTGAAGCGATTTTCGAAGCGATTTTCACCATATGGATGGGGGTAAGTGTTCTCTATCCAAAAGTGATTATATTTAATGATTCCATGGTTATTTTCATCAAGTATTAGTGAATCAAATGGAAGAAATCGGAGAAAATTTATAAACTTTTCAAAAACGAAAATTTAGGATTTGAAGGGTCATTTGTGGTCCGATTTGGGAGTTCTTGGTATGTACGGACTCGTAGAGAGACGAGGATTCCGAAAATATGAGTTTCGAAATTTTTCGAGATGTGGGCCCGGGGCTCGGGTTTTGCCAATTTCGTGATTTTTGATATTTTTCGAGTTCTTTCGATTGGGTTATGTTCCATTAGCCTATTTTGATGTATTTGTACTGATTTTGGCTAGTTTTGACGTGCGTGGATGCCGGTTCGAGGAGCTAAGGCATCGCGGGCATGAAGCTTCTACCGGTTCGAGGTGAGTGGTAGTAGTAAACAATGTACTGAGGGTTTGAAACCCCGTACTAGCACTTCACAGTGCTATATTGAGATGAGACACACGTTCCATGACGGGCGTGGTGACATGGTGATTGGGGGTTTGGACTAAGTCCTTCCCGACTAATAGTATACTTTGTGTTATGACTGATAATAAGTTTATAACTGTGCAATTGGGCTGATAGCTATGTTTGGGGCCTTGTGCCGATCTGTAGAGCATTAGGGAACCTATAGAGCTAGGTGACCCTTATATCGTGTTGGAAACATACACTCAGCCGTAGCTCTAGCTGTATAGCATAATATGAGCCCGTACTAGATGTGTACATTGAGAGAGATTATCTAGGGTGGAATTCCTGTTCTAGCTGAGTGGGCCTGAAAGGCCAAGTCTATACCGATTGAGATGAGATAGGGTCAAGGACCCACTATGATAGCTGAGTGCGCCTGAAAGGCCAAGTCTATATTGACTGAGACAGGGTCAAGGAACCACTGTGATATATTATATTGGGCATGAGAGGCCAAGTATATACTGACCGGGATAGGGTCGAGGACCCATTATGAGGTATTATATATATATATACCTATGTTGGATCGAGCTGCACGCCGCAGCAGTATATATATTGGATCGGACTGCACGCCGCGGTAATATACATGTAATATACATGTGGGACGGACTGCACGCCGCGTATTATTGCGCTTGGGTTGTAGGAGCCCCTCGGAGTCTGAGTATGCACACATTCTCGGTGAGCGCTCGTATATATTATGGGATCGGGCTACGCGCCGAGCGATAGTATAAATATATATACATATATATATTGGATCGGTCTGCACGCCGCAGTAATACATGTGTGGATCGGGCTGCACGCCGCAGCATCATAGCGCTCGGGCCTAGGGAGCCCCTCCGAAGTCCGTATACACCCCCGGTGAGCACCGTCGATGTTAAATGGAGCGGTCTGCGTGAGCGCGCGGTATATGTATTGGAGCGGGGCGCACGCCGAGCGCCGGGTATATGTATTGGAGCGGGCTGCGTGCGCGCATTATACTTATTCATATTCATATATATACTGAAATATTTATATGTTATAGACGGATGTATATGTCTCCATATATTGAGATGGCTGTATACCGTAGTGGTACGAGCGAGGATGTGGTCAGTGTGGGACCTAGATGAGATAGATGTGGACTGGAGATCAGAGTACTCATTATAGTGATGACTAACCTGTGGGGGTTGCCTTAGAACTGTTTAGTGATAGTACATGAGTTCTTATTTTCAGTTATTGTTTATTATTGTTACTCACTGAGTTGAAATATACTCACCCCACTCTCCTGCACTTTTTGTGCAGATATACAGGTTCAGGAGGGCAGTTGAGCTATCGCAACTGCTTTATTATCCCCATTCCGTGGAGACTTCGAGGTAGGTGCCAACGTCCGCAGTACCTGACCTCTTCCTTTTTATCATTTTGTTGTCTCCATTCTGCTTAGACTTGATTGTGTAGTAGATCTCATTTGTAGAGGCTCAGACTTGCGACACCACAATTTGGTTGGGACTGTGTTCTTGTATTTCATTTCTACACTTCTTGATTTGTTATGAAAACAGGCTAATCATGCCGATTAATTAGTATTAATTATACTTGGCTGGTAATTGGATAAGATGGTCGGGCTTGCCTAGCAATGTGTTGGGCGCCATCACGACCGGGGTTTGGGGTCGTGACAAGTTGGTATCAGAGCCTAGGTTAACAGGTCTCGCGAGTCATTCTTTGACCCCCTCAACCTTGTATCAAAGGTCTCAAAGCCCGTGACAGATTAGCGGCAGTTTCTTCAAGAAAAATTTCAAGAAAAGAGTCTGCCGAGAATGAAAGATTCAAGAAAAGTTCGGATTCAAGAAAATAATCAAGAAATTGATGAAGAACAGAAGAAAGAACGAGAAAATTAAATGCAGTTTACAAGAAAGTAAAAAGAACAAAAGCTAAGTTCTTCTTTTAACTTTATTTTTCTTATGCATGTTTTTTGATCGAAATTTATTTCTTATTATCTATTTTTGTTTATTTCTGTAAGACAAGAATAAATGTGTTCTGAATCTGCTTCTTGTTATTTCTGTTAATGTTAGTGCGTTGTGGATTAGTCGAATGCATGATTGATTTCGTTGTGCTGTTTTGTTTTCAATTAGGCTTGAATAATTAGCTTTTGGTTTTTCTGATAATTGTTAGTCTCATTCTAGTAAATTGGTATTAATTTTTGTTTTCTTTTCTAATTTTGATTCATCTTTGATTCCTGTTAATTTCTGATTTTTATTAGTATTGTTAGGTTTCTGATTAGTATTGTTAGATTTCTAGTTTCTGTTAATTTTTAGAATTCTTAGATTTCGGGGAAATAGCCATTATTCTGATTTCTGTTGATTTTTTATTTTTAATTCGAATTACTTGTTGTTTTGACTTGTTTTCAAAGATCAATAAATTCAAGTCCATTAATTGAGTGATTAGTGAAATTGTCTTGGTAATTCGATATTGATTAACAATAGGGAAGATTGGTTATAGCTGTTAGTTCGATTAGAAAAGTTGTCCCTTAGACTATTTTAGATTCAAGTTAGGTCGATAGTTAAAATCACGTGATTAGTATCCACCTAAGGTGTTTTACTCGATAGATTCAATTGCGACTAGTTATTTCGATTAATAAGACTCACCATCTATCAAATTGTTCCCCGAGTCTTGTTAATTGAATGATTAATCATAAGTGGCTATGTTTGTAAGATTACCTAGGGTTGGCTATTGATGTAATGTTATTCTAATTAATTGAACTGATATGAATTTTAATAGTTAAAGGGGCTAATTAGTTAATTGAACTATAATCACTTAATTGTGGCTATTTGATAAATACAAGTCTGAAAATTTGTTAAAATAAGGATAAAATACAGAATTTAGGAAGGTAATAAACCTTAAGAAGTAGGGGTAAATTGGGAAAAGGAAATTGGTAAAATTGTAATGAGATTAAAAGAGAATTGGTGCTATTGGAAAGGGAAATGGTATAATTGTTATAAATATAGAGGGTTAAGGGCATTTTGGGTATAGAAAAGGGTAGATTTAGTAGTTCCCCTTAGCAAGTAGGGGCACAATAGGCTTTACAATAAAATATAATATGGTAGAACCTTCTAGGAGGGGTTTTAGTGTAACTTTTGATAGAATTAGTGCAGTAATCTGCTGAATAAATTAGAAATTGGAGGGGTTTTTATGAAATAACTCAAATTCAGATTTCCTCCTATTTGGGTCTATAAATAAGATAAAAATCTACAGAAAAGACGACCCTTCTTCCTGATTTTGAGCCCTCTTTTGATTTTTACACCCTCTTTTGATTTTTTTTAGATCTTCTTTTGAATCTTAGCTTTAGAAAACCCAGAAAAATCCTACAAAAATTGTCTGTTAAATTTTAGATCTGAAATTAATATTTCAGATTCATTTTCTTCTTTATATCTTCAAATATACATCCATAAACCCAAAAACAATAATAGAATCAGTCACAAAATAGTGAAGAATTGTAATTACAGTAGTTTGAGTGTGAATTCTGATTTTGAAACAATTTGAAGTTCTGAATATTGTCTTCTGGGTTTAACTGTTCATTTCATTGCCGCTGTTGAAACATTGAACTGTTGTTGCTGAATTTACTGCTGAAATACTGTTGCTAAATCCTACATAGTTGCTGTTATCTGTTAGTTCTAATGGATATATTCAAAATTTCAGGTACCTACTTCTAAACTTCATTATGTAGATTACATCTAAAATGAAAAATGAAATTGAAGCCTATCGTCGGGAATCTACTGTTGCATTGTTTTATTGCAATTAATTAGTTTATATTCTATAATTTGGTTGGTTAATCAGTATAGTTAAAATTTGGACTGTAATTGATACTCTTTCTTCGGAATTGATCATTTGTTAGTGTGACGACCCAAAGGGTTATCACCTGATTTCCTCATTTGTCCCGCGCTTCCGAGGCCTTGAAAACATCATTTATTATTGCCTCAATTTACGTGCATAGTTCGGGCATATAGCCGGAAAGATTTTGTGCTAGAATATGTGAATTATATGAATGATTTGAAGAAATTTGATATTAATATTGATATAGTTGACTTCGGTCAATAGTTTTGGTAAGCGGACCCGCACCCGAGATCGGACGGTCCCGGAAGGTCCGTAGGAAAATATGGGACTCGGGCATATGTCTGCAGTCGAAATCCGAGGTCCCAAGCCCGAGTAAGGAATATTTGAAAGAAATTATTCACGTAAAATGAAATTTTAAGAAATACTTAATATAATTGTTCGATGACCAATAGTTTAGGCGTAACTTTGGCTATTTCTGTAAAATAGCTAAGGTAACTAATTAATGGTAAAGAAATGGGTTAGGCCTATATATTTTTCTTATTGGCTCATAGAAGACCTAAGATGTAGGAAAAATGAGTGATTTAGGTCTTATAATAAATAAATAGAAGAAACGAAAACTGGAATCAAGGGTAACAGAGGCGGCTATCTCAATTCGAGAAGAAAAGTTGGGAGGAAATTAGAATCAGGTATTTATTCTTCATAGCAGTACATGACATTACTATATACATAATTTCGTTTTTAATTATTTTACCCATAACTAGGAGACAAGAAAATAATAGGATAGTGACTATTTGTAATTACTTTTGACTTTCTGTGTGCAATGTTGGAAGAAGAATTCACGCATTTTGATTTCTGCTACAGTGCTAGAACACACTTTCTAAGTCTTGCTATTACACTATTTTGATTTTTTTTTAATTTTGAATGATGATAATCAAATAATTTCTGAATAATAGTGGTAATAATGATTTAAGCTTTGGCATCTTAAACTTTACTAATTTTGCATCAAAAAGTCACGTTCTGCAACTACACTGCTTTGGCATTCACATTTAATAATTTAATAATCCTTTCTAATCCTATTTATATGTACATTTTATGGATTTGTTATCTTTGTAATTCACACATAATGATAAGTTATTTTTATTGCTAGTTTGAACATTATTAGGCGCAGCCAATTGTTTGATTACCGGTCTGGAATCCCAAAAATATTGTTCTTTTAAAAGTCAATGGTCATCAAATAATACTTTTATATTATATATTAAAATCTACGAGATTAGTCTAATATCTTAAAAGTTTTGCTTTTTGTACTGTTGCACTACCAATTACAAATCTTTAATATTAAGTATAATGAATATGGAATTAATCATGGCTAATGATTGGGTAATTAGTATTGAAAGTGAAATAGTATAATGAAATATGTAGTCAATTTTGTAGTATGAGAAGTCATATTTTTTAGTTGTTGGTTTACACGTTAGGCTATAGTTCGGTAACCTTGTTTTCCACTATTGGAATCTGCCGCATTTGAAAAAGGATTATGGTTTTCAGTAAAGTTTGTTCCTTTAGCATTAATTAATGATATAAACCAATTTATATAGTATTTATTAATGTAATTGAACCAATTGTGATTAGATTCGAGCAAGTTGAAAGCTGAAATTCGAGGTAAAGCTATACTTGAAGGATAATTGGACTTCAAGGCTTAGAGGTAAGTGTTTGTTCAATCCTAGCTTGAGGGAATAGGATTATGTGCTATGTGCTATGTGATCGAGTGTGGTGTATGGGCTGTGGTGACGAGCATCCATACACCGGCGTCTAGCATGATCGTGAGTCGTTGTTGATACTTGTTGTGAGACATATTTGAAGACAAATTGTTGAACGCTTGCCGGGTTGTGGAATTGCTATTGTTCTCCCTTGCCGGGACTTGTTGTGAAGTGAGATATTGATTGCCCTTGCCGGGACTTTGTTGTAATGATTATTGTGTCCCTTGCCGGGACGATTCATGATTTATTGTTTTCATTCTCTGCCCTTAACTGTGATTGTTATTTGGGTGAGGAAGAGTGATAATGCACGAAGGGTGATGTCGGTGCCTTGATTTATTGTTTATGCACGAAGGTTAATGCCGTGCCTTGTTATTGATTATGCACGAAGGTTAATGCCGTGCCATGTTATTGATTATGCACGAAGGATCATGTCGTGCCTTGTTATTGAACCATGTACGAAGGATCATGCCGTACCATGGATGTGAGGATGAGAGTAAAAGCACGAAGGGTGATGCCGTGCAACTATTTGCTATTCCTTGACTTGATATTACCTGTTTTCCATTATTCTTGGTTTTCCTTGTTGATCTAATAAATGTTGTTAACTGTTGAGTTCTTTTGAGATATTCCTTATTGCGTTATTACTTGGTTATTTCTCGTTATCTTGTGGTATACATATTTATAGAACTGCACAGGTTTATGTGGGTGTCCGGTCCTAGGCTTGTCACTACTTCGCCGGGATAGGCCAGGCACTTACCAGCACATGGGGTCGGTTGTGCTGATACTGCACTTCTGTGCGTTTTTGCACAGGTCCAGGTTTCGATCAGGAGCAGCAATAGTAGATCTTTTGCGTGGGAGTTGATCGTATTGAGACCGAGGTAGCTTGTAGGCGTCCGCAGGCCAGGCGTCTCTTCCTTTTAGTTATATTATTAGATGTAGTCTCCTTGTTTCGAGACAAATAGATTATGTTATATTTCTTTCAGACCTTTATGTGTAGTATTCATATAGTAGTTCGTGAGTTGGTGACTCCACGTCTTGGGTAGAGGATTTCAGTATTATTTTTCCTTAAAACTGCTTATTGCTATTTTTATAAAGTCTTCCGCACATGGTTAATTAAGGTTATGGTTTTGGTTGTTAAATTGAATATGAAATATTGCTAAAAATAGGATAGTGTGAATAAAGTGGCTTGCCTAGCTACCACGAATAGGAGCCATCACGATCCCGATGTTGGGGGAAAATCTGGGTCGTGACAAGTTGGTATCAGAGCACTAGGTTACATAGGTCTCACCACTCACGAACAAGCTTAGTAGAATTTGAGAGGTAGGTACGAAGACGTCTGTACTTGTCCTCCAGAGTCTATTGAGTTAGGAACAAGTCTCTTATTTGTTCCTTCTTGTCGTGCGACTTGTTCCTCAAATACTGATTGAATTTCTACTCTGTCATTTCGCAAATGGTGAGGACACGCGCTGCTTCATCCGCCGATCAGCAGCCTGAGCCCCAGGCAGCTCCCGTGAAGGGCAGGGGCCGAGGCCGTATCAGAGGCCGTGGTAGGGGCAGAGCTCAGCCCCTGGCAGCTATTCTAGAGGTGTGGCCTCATATTGAGACTGGCGAGGAGGTTCCAGTCCCAGCAGCTCCAGTGGGCCCAGCTCAGGTCCCAGGAGAGGCCTTATTTACCCCGGATCTTCGGGAGGCTTTGGTCGGGATAGCGGGTTTTATGGACAGCGTTGCCAGAGCAGGGTTATTACTAGTTGCACCAGCCACTTCTCAGGCTGGAGTAGGGGCTCAGACTCCTATTGCTCGTACTCCGGAGCCAGTAGCTCCTCAGCCTCAGGCACCGGTGGTTTAGCCAGCTGTGGCCACTCAGTCAGGTACCACGGCTCAGGCCGGAGATGGAGCGGCCATGACTTCTGATTCTTTATGGAGACTTGATCGGTTCTCCAAGATGTTAACCACTACCTTCAGCGGTGCCACATCGGAGGATCCTCGGGATTTCTTATTCGGTTGCCATGAGATTCTCAAGACTATGGGGATCGTGGAGTCCAATGGAGTTGACTTCTGTACATTTAGGCTTTCAGGATCCGCCAAGGCTTCCCTATACCCACCCAATTTCTTATGTACATGTAAGGCCCCGTAAAATATTTGTGCATAAAACCTAGTAGCTATAGTGTCATGGTCCGAATAATGTGTTAGGAATGCGTAGAATTCTTCGATATGTAGAGAATAATGGTTCGGACCCTTGGTAGTGATTTAAGTTTCAAAAATGTAGAGAATTAATTTTTCCGAAAAGTGTCAAGACCTTGAGTAATTTTTGAGGCCATTCTGTGGTCACTATGCGGACCGCATGTTGATTCTGCGGTCGCAAAGTGCACCGCAGATTCGCCCCGGCCCAGATTTTTGTAACATTTTGACCCGATCTCTTCTTTAATATAACACCTTTCTTCTTCATTTTATCATATCATCTTACCAAAATTAGAGAGAGAAGAGAGGGTTTTTAGAGAGAGAAATCTTTCATCTTCAAAGATTGTTCCAACCATCTTAGTTCAAAGGATTCTAGGGCAAGGATTCAACTTCCCCAATCTTTTCAAGGTAAAAACCCTAACTATTTTCTTTGATTTTCGGTTTTAAATTGGGTAAAGAGAGGTTTGCATATAATAGCTTTTGAAAATAGAATTTTTACACTCATGCATGATTATTGAACTTGATTTCTAGTAAAAAGAAGTGAGTAGAAGTAAGAGTCTTCAAGAACAAGGTTGGCAAGAGTAGGATATCTTGGGTAAGCATAAAGTAGAAAGTTAACGGAAGAAAACTCATCACCAGGTATGTATGGCTAATTTTGATTCTTGTGAAATCGCCTATATGTGTGAAATTTGTTTGGTTAGTGTTAATTTGACAAATTGTGTGAAATTCTCAAAGTTGTTGTTGAAATATGAGTGATGTGGTATAGAATATGAACCAAAAATTAAATGAGAGTCGAAATGGGTAAAGAATTGTGAATAATGATTATGATGGCCTATATGGCACCTTGTGTAAAACAAACGAAACGCTTGAGAAATTGTTTATTGTGGAAAGAGATGAAACACTTGAATTGTGGAAATATTGTAACATGGTTGTGATATTGATTTGAAAAATAATTGAGAACATGAAACAATGTGCAAGTTGCTTATTTGAACTTGTTGAAATTGTGTGTAGTACCTTATCTGCTGTTTGAAATTGTTGTGTTTTAAACTATAAGGCGGGGTCGTGTTACGCGCCGCAACGTGAGGAAATAAGGTGTGGGTTGGGGTGATAAGGGTGGCCGAGGTAATAAGGGTGGTCGGGGGCAATAAGGATGGAAAGCGATCGAAATCGCTATTGAAAATTGATACAAAAATCAATAATGTGAAATTGTGAAAGGAGACAGCAGGAGAGTTTGCAACCTGTGGGGCACTAATTGCACCTTTGTTTGACTACTTGTGCTTTACGTGATTGATTGGTTATTGTTAAATTGGTTGATCGTAGAAAGTGCTTTGTGTTGGGAATTATTTGAAATGAGGAAAATGTGGAAACATGGTTGGCTGGCTTAATTAATTGTTGATGTAATTCAATGGCTTGAGTTTACTTGGGACAAAGTTTGTCCATACATGCCGGTACAATTCAAGTGTACTGACGTCCCTTTTGCCGGGGACGCTACATTCGTGTTATGATTGTAGGTGGATCAGTAGCAGGCACTTCAGCTCATCGGCAGTAGTATCCTTCTCCTTCCATTGCCCGTTTTGGTGAGCCCCTTTCTTCCTTGGGGCCCTGTGTGGTTCATGCCACTTTTGTTTAGATTTCATTTTGGTTTTGTAAGGTATAGCCGGAGCCTTGTTACCGGCAAGTATTGTATTCCTTTTTTTTGTATCCTAGAGGCTCTGTAGACATGTAAGCTGTGGGACTCCAGTCTTATGTATACATTATGTTATGTCGGGCGTTGTAAAAACTGTAAACTTGTTAATGAATCACTCGTATGGTTTTATTTGTTTAATGTGAAATCATTCATGGTTAGTAAGATATTTGGTTAATGAGAAACAATCAACACAGGGGTAACGCGTGGGAATGAAAGGCACCCAGGTCCGCTTGATTGGGGCAACCCGGTCAGGCGCCGGTCATGTTCCCCGATTTGGGGCGTGACACGGAGCTACTGCAACTGTCGGAATTCCATTTCGACTCCCGGATCAAAATCTCACCTATCGATCGGATATGCACTTCGGAGGCAGTTTGAGCGCCTCCAGCAGGGCACTATGACTGTCACTCAGTATGAGATGAGGTTTGTTGATTTGGCACGCCATGCGGTGGTGATACTTCCCATAGAGCGGGAGAGGGTCCGCAGGTTCATAGATGGGCTTAATCAGCCAATTAGACTTCAGATGGCTATGGGAGTGGAGAGTGATATATCATTTCAGGAGGCAGCTAACGCAGCACGTAGAGTTGAGATGGCTCTTGCTCGGGGAGGTGGTTATTCTTCATACAAGAGGGCTCGTCATTCGGGCAGGTTTAGTGGGTCTTCTTCTGGTGGCAGGGAATCTTTTGATAGGGGCCAGTCTTCCAGGCCTTACCATTCTGCCCTTCGGGCTTCACAGGGTGGACCGGGCGATCGTGGGTTTCGTGAGCAATATTTAGATCAGTCTCCTATTAGTGCCCAGCCTCTTCAGAGTGTCCGTGGAGGCCATTCAGGTCGTCAGGGCCAGCGGCCCCATCAGCCTAAGAGTTGCTACGGTTGTGGTGAATAGGTCATTTTGTTATGTTCTGCCTTCGAGCGACGGGCAACACTCGGTAGCGGGGCCCTCGTCCCATGATTCAGGCCCCAGCTGACCCTCAGCCTGCCCAGCCAGCCAGAGATGGGGGTGTCACACCTCCCTTTTTACTACCCCACACATTTAAGATGTATAAATACACTTGTAGGCAGAGGTCAGCCAGTTGATGACCGTCCTAGGGATGTAGCTCAGAGGGGAGGTGCTGATCCCCGATTTGATGCTTTACCAGCCAGGCCAGAGGCAGAGGCATCAGATGCCGTGATCACAGGTATCATTATTGTTTGTGGCAGAGGTGCTTCAGTATTATTTGACCCTGGGTCTACATATTCATATGTGTCTTCCTACTTTGCACCGTATTTGGTCGTACCTAGCTGTGCTCTGGATATTCCAGTTTATGTGTCTACACCAGTGGGTGACTCCATTGTAGTCGACCGGGTACATCGCTCGTGCGTAGTTATCTTTGGGGGTCTTGAGACCCGTGTTGATCTGTTGCTTTTGGACATGGTAGATTTTGATGTCATATTGGGGATGGATTGGTTGTCCCCATACCATGCTATTCTTGATTGCCATGCTAAGACGGTGACCTTAGCCTTGCCGGAATCACCCCGAATAGAGTGGAAAGGTACCTCAAGCCACTCCGTTTGCACTGTTATTTCCTATGTTAAGGCTCGACGTATGGTCGAGAAGGGGTGTCTAGCTTATCTGGCTTATGTTCGTGATTCCAACGCAGAGGTTCCTTCTATTGAGTCAGTCCCTATTGTACGGGAGTTTCCTGAGGTTTTCCATGTAGACCTGTCGGGCATGCCACCCGACAGGGATATTGATTTCTTCATTGATCTGGCACCGGGCACTCAGCCCATCTCTATTCCACCCTATCATATGGCCCCGTCGGAGTTAAAAGATTTAAAAGATCAGTTGCAAGACCTTCTTGAGAAGAGCTTTATCAGGCCCAGTGTTTCCCCCTAGGGAGCACCAGTATTGTTTGTGAAGAAGAAATATGGCTCGATGCGGATGTTTATTGATTACCGGCAATTGAACAAAGTGACAATAAAGAATAAGTATCCAGGGAGCGAGGGTGTTGTCAAAGATAGGCTTAAGGTCAGGCTACCATCAGCTGAAGATCAGGGCGGCTGACATTCCTAAGACAGCCTTTCGCACTAGATATGGGCATTATGAGTTCTTGGTCATGTCCTTCGGGCCGACTAATGCCCCAGCAGCATTCATGGAGTTAATGAATCGGGTGTTCAGGCCTTACTTAGATCTGTTCGCGATAGTCTTTATAGATGACATCCTGGTATACTCCCGCAGCCAGGAAGAGCACGAGCAGCACCTCAGAGTGGTTCTTCAAACACTGAAGGATAATCAGCTATATGCCAAGTTTTCGAAATGTGAGTTCTGGTTGAGTTCAGTGGCATTTCTGGGCCACATCGTATCAGTCGAAGGTATTCAGGTGGACCCAAAGAAGATTGAGGGAGTCCAAAATTGGCCTCGACCAGCTTCAGTGACTAAGATCCGGAGTTTCTTGGGGTTAGCGGGTTACTACCGTCGATTTGTAGAGGGATTTTCTTCTATTGCAGCCCCGATGACCAGGTTGACCCAGAAGGGTGCCCAGTTCCAGTGGTAAGAGGAGTGTGAGGTGAGCTTTCAGAAGCTCAAGACAGCCTTGACTACCGCACCAGTGTTGATACTACCTATGGGTGCAGGGCCTTATACAGTTTATTGTGACGTATCTCGTACAGGGCTTGGAGCGGTATTGAAGCAGGATGGTAAGGTTATCGCTTATGCTTCGAGACAGCTAAAAATACATGAGAAGAATTATCTAGTTCATGATCTTGAGTTAGCAGCAGTGGTTCATGCCTTAAAAATCTGGAGGCATTATCTATATGGTGTGACGTGTGAGGTGTACACTGATCACAAGAGCCTACAGTATTTGTTCAAGCAAAAGGAGTTGAATCTACGACAGCGGAGATGGTTAGAGTTGCTAAAAGACTATGATGTTACTATCTTATATCACCCAGGTGAGGCCAATGTGGTGGCCGATGCATTGAGTAGAAAGTACGCCGTAGTCTTGCATACATTCCGGTCAGTCAGAGACCATTAGCTCTAGATGTCCCGGCCTTAGCCAACCGGTTCGTGAGATTAGACATTTCTGAGCCTAGCAGGGTGTTAGCCTGCACGGTCGCTCGCTCTTCTCTATTAGAGCGTATGCGTGAGAGGCAATTTGATGATCCTTATTTGCGTGATTTGAGAGATACAGTACAGCGGGGAGGTGCCACAAAGGTAAATCTAGATGATGATGGGGTATTGAGATTGCGGGGTCGAGTTTGTGTGCCCAATGTCGAAGGGATTCGAGAGTTGATCTTAGCGGAGGCCCATAGTTCGCGGTATTCCATTCACCCGGGCGCCGCGAAGATGTATCAGGACTTGCGGCAGCACTATTGGTGGCGCAGGATAAAGAAAGATATCGTTGCGTATGTCGCTCGATGTCAAAATTGCCAGCAGGTAAAATATAAGCACCAGAGGCCTGGTGGTGTATTCCAGAGGATTGAAATTCCCGATTGGAAATAGGAGCAAATCACCATGGATTTCATTACTGGACTTCCTTTGACTCGGAGGAAATGCGATCCTATTTGGGTCATTGTTGATAGGCTGACCAAGTCAGCACATTTCATTCTAGTATCTGTCTCCTACTCATCGGAAAGGTTAGCAGAGATTTACATCAGAGAGATTGTTCGACTTCACGGGGTGCCGGTATCTATTATCTCAAATCGGGGTACGCAGTTTACCTCGCGGTTCTGGAGAGCGGTCCAGCAGGAGTTAGGCACCCAAGTCCAGCTGAGTACAGCTTTTAATCCTCAGACGGATGGTCAGTCCGAGAGGACTATTCGGATTCTAGAGGACATGCTTCGAGTCTGTGTTATTGATTTCGGAGGCTCGTGGGACCAGTTTTGTCACGACCCGAATTTCCCCCACCATCGGGATCGTGATGGCGCCTACTCGTGGTAGCTAGGCAAGCCAATTCAATCACCAATCGGATAGTTTGAGCCGGGAGAGGCTCAGTTGTTGGGTACAGACTTAGTTTGGGAGGCCTTGGATAAGGTCAAGACTATCTACGAGAGATTGCGTTCAGCCCAGTCCAGAGAGAAGACTTATGCGGATCGTAAGGTTCGAGATGTAGATTTCATGGTTGGTGAGCGAGTGTTGCTCCGAGTGTCGCCTATGAAGGGCGTGATGAGGTTCGGGAAGAAGGGCAAGCTCAGCCCTAGGTATATTGGCCCATTTGAGATTCTAGACCGAGTGGGAGGGGTGGCTTACAGACTAGCTTTGCCGCCTAGCTTATCAGCCGTGCATCCAGTTTTTCATGTATCTATGCTTCGGAGATACCACGGCGATCCCACACATGTATTAGACTTCAGCACTGTCCAATTGGACAATGATCTATCTTACGAGGAGGAGCCGGTGGCCATTCTTGACCAGCAGGTTCGACAGTTGAGGTGGAAGAGTTATCCTTCTGTGCGTGTTCAGTGGAGAGGTCAGCCTCCTGAGGCATCGACCTGGGAGTCCGAGTCCGATATGCGGAGCCGCTACCCATCCTGGATTGCACACCGTTGTGCTATATTGAGATGACATGCACGCCGGATAGTGAGTCTGGGTGTGACGACCCAAAGGGTTATCACCTGATTTCCTCATTTGTCCCGCGCTTTCGAGGCCTTGAAAACCTCATTTATTATTGCCTCAATTTACGTGCATAGTCCGGGCATATAGCCGGAAAGATTTTGTGCTAGAATATGTGAATTATATGAAAGATTTGAAGAAATTTGATATTAATATTAATATAGTTGTCTTCGATCAATATTTTTGGTAAACGGACCCGGACCCAAGATCGGACGGTCCCGGAAGGTCCCTAGGAAAATATCGGACTCGGGCATACGTCTGCAGTCGAAATCCGAGGTCCGAAGCCCGAGTAAGGAATTTTTGAAAGAAATTATTCACGTAAAATTAAATTTTAAGAAATACTTAATATAATTGTTCAACAACCAATAGTTTAGGCATAACTTTGGCTATTTCTGTAAAATAGCTAAGGTAACGAATTAATGGTAAAGAAATGGGTTAGGCCTATATATTTTTCTTATTGGCCCATAGAATACCTAAGATGTAGGAAAAATGAGTGATTTAGGTCTTATAATAAATAAATAGAAGAAACGAAAACTGGAATCAAGGGTAACAGAGGCGGCTATCTCAATTCGAGAAGAAAAGTTGGGAGGAAATTAGAATCAGGTATTTATTCTTCATAGCAGTACATGACATTACTATATACATAATTTCGTTTTTAATTATTTTACCCATAACTAGGAGACAAGAAAATAATAGGATAGTGACTACTTGTAATTACTTTTGACTTTCTGTGTGCAATGTTGGAAGAAGAATTCACGCATTTTGATTTCTGCTACAGTGCTAGAACACACTTTCTAAGTCTTGCTATTACACTATTTTGATTTTTTTTTAATTTTGAATGATGATAATCAAATAATTTCTGAATAATAGTGGTAATAATGATTTATGCTTTGGCATCTTAAACTTCTAATTTTGCATCAAAAGGTCACGTTCTGCAACTACACTGCTTTGGCATTCACATTTAATAATTTAATAATCCTTTTTAATCCTATTTATATGTACATTTTATGGATTTGTTATCTTTGTAATTCACACATAATGATAAGTTATTTTTATTGCTAGTTTTAACATTATTAGGCGCAGTTGTCCAATTGTTTGATTACCGGTCTGGAATCCCAAAAATATTGTTCTTTTAAAAGTCAATGGGTCATCAAATAATACTTCTATATTATATATTAAAATCTACGAGATTAGTCTAATATCTTAAAAGTTTTCCTTTTTGTACTTTTGGACTACCAATTACAAATCTTTAATATTAAGTATACTGGATATGGAATTAATCATGGCTAATGATTGGGTAATTAGTATTGAAAGTGAAATAGTATAATGAAATATGTAGTCAATTTTGTAGTATGAGAAGTCATATTTTTTAGCTGTTGGTTTACACGTTAGGCTATAGTTCGGCAACCTTGTTTTCCACTATTGGAATCTGCCGCATTTGAAAAAGGATTATGGTTTTCAGTAAAGTTTGTTCCTTTAGCATTAATTAATGATATAAACCAATTTATATAGTATTTATTAATGTAATTGAACCAATTGTGATTAGATTCGAGCAAGTTGAAAGCTGAAATTTGAGGTAAAGCTATACTTGAAGGATAATTGGACTTCAAGGCTTAGATGTAAGTGTTTGTTCTATCCTAGCTTGAGGGAATATGATTATGTGCTATGTGCTATGTAATCGAGTGCGGTGTATGGGCTATGGTGACGAGCATCCATACACCGGCGTCTAGAATGATTGTGAGTCGTTGTTGATACTTGTTGTGAGACATATTTGAAGATAAATTGTTGAACCCTTGTCGGGTTGTAGAATTGCTATTGTTCTCCCTTGCCGGGACTTTTTGTGAAGTGAGATATTGATTGCCCTTGCTGGGACTTTGTTGTAATGATTATTGTGTCCCTTGCCGGGACGATTCATGATTTATTGTTTTCATTCTCTGCCCTTAACTGTGATTCTTATTTGGGCGAGGAAGAGTGATAATGCACGAAGGGTGATGTCGTGCCTTGATTTATTGTTTATGCACGAAAGTTAATGTCGTGCCTTGTTATCGATTATGCACGAAGGTTAATGTCGTGCCATGTTATTGATTATGCACGAAGGATCATGTCGTGCCTTGTTATTGAACCATGTATGAAGGATCATGCCGTACCATGGATGTGAGGATGAGAGTAAAAGCACGAAGGGTGATGCCGTGCAACTATTTGCTATTTCATTGACTTGACATTACCTGTTTCTCATTATACTTGTTTTCCTTGTTGAATTGATGACTGTTGCTAACTGTTGAGTTCTTTTGTGACATTCCTTGTTGCGTTGTTACTTGATTATTTCTAGTTATCTTGTAGTGTACATATATATATAGAACTGCACAGGTTTATGTGGGTGTCAGGTCCTAGGCTTGTCACTACTTCGCCGGGATAGGCCAGGCACTTACCAGCACATGGGGTCGGTTGTGCTGATACTGCACTTCTGTGCATTTTTGCACAGGTCCAGGTTTCGATAAGGAGCAGCAGCAATAGATCTTTTGCGTGGGAGTTGATCGTATTGAGACCGAGGTAGCTTGCAGGCGTCCGCAGGCCCGCCGTCTCTTCCTTTTATTTATATTATTAGATGTAGTCTCCTTGTTTCGAGACAAACAGATTATGTTATATTTCTTTCAGACCTTTATGTGTAGTATTCATATAATAGTTCGTGAGTTGGTGACTCCACGTCTTGGGTAGAGGATTTCAGTATTATTTTACCTTGAAACTGCTTATTGCTATTTATATAAAAACTTCCGCACATGGTTAATTAAGGTTATGGTTTTGGTTGTTAAATTGAATATGAAATATTGCTAAAAATAGGATAGTGTGAATAAAGTGGCTTGCCTAGCTACCACGAGTAGGCGTCATCACGATCCCGATGTTGGGGGGGAATTGATTTTTTTCGTTAGGTGTTGTAATATTTAACAATTGAATTAAATCGTTAAATTTTGATAGTTAGTAAGTTTAACATGATCATATAAGGTTGTTAACATAATTAGAGTTAAGTTTCAGCATATGTTTCATAAATATGTGTGAAAAGTAGCTGAAAGTAATTAATATCAGTTTTGGCTTAGAAACTTTATTGGACGCCTGTTTCGTAATTAGAGATTCAACTGGTTTTTTTTTAGAAAATTAATTCATATTAGTCTTTTGCAAGTTACAATAAGTTGTTTATGAAGAATTCGATTTGTCATAGGTTCAGTTCGTTCAAACAAAAATAAATACTGCTTCAGCTATTTCAGAGGCAATAAACTCGTTAATAATTGTATTGTCTATTCTACTCTTCAATTTGGGCTTGTCTCTGGCCCAGCCTTGGAGAATACTGAATTTAATATGCATAGCCGGTTTCATTATAGCTAATCTCGTGATGCTTTGAATACTGAATTTCAAGATAAACAAAAACTTATAGACTAAAACCAAATAAAAAAAAATAGAAAAATTATAGATTGCTTTAGGATTGACTTTTTATAAATTAATGAGATGAGCCTCGCCACGTTAAGTATACAATTGTGGAGCCCTCAAATAAATTGTTGTAGAAAACTTAGACTCGGGAAAACCGTTTAGCGAATTTCACGGTATTTCCCAAAGTTAACAACACGATAGACTCTTTAGGAACGACTTTAAATAAAATTAGTTTCCTAAAAACGGGTGCGCATTTATGTGACCCAAATCTATTTCTCGGCGAACCTGAAACGCATTAAAGTCACAGGCGTACTGGTTGTGGTGTGACTCAAAATGTGTTTCGTGACGTTGCAATTCTTCTAAAATTGAAAAACGGAACATTAAAAGGACATAATTAAAATATATAAGGAAATCAGATAAAAACAAAAATAACAGTTGAGCTACCGTGCTAAAACCACGGAATCCGGGAGTGCCTAACACCTTCTCCCGAGTTAACAGAATTCCTTATCGAGGTTTCTAGTTTCACAGTTTGTATTACAGAGTCATAAATTTTCTCGATTCGGGATTAAACCGGTGACTTGGGACACCATTATTTTCCCAAGTGGCGACTCCGAAAAAATTAAATAAATTGATCCCATTCCGACTGTCCTTTAAGTGAAAAAACTCCTTCCCTGATTATTATTATATCTCTTCCCGGGGTGTAGTATTAAACAGCGGCACATTACATTTACATTTGTGTGTGAAAAAAGGAGGTGTGACAAACATACGTTGCGGCGTGCAGCCCGATCCACTATCAGTCTAGCTATATACATGCAAGCCACACGGGCACAGTCAAACTTAAAACTTTTAGTTCCAATTATCATAAATACAAATTAGGTGTTTAAAACCTTAGAATTTTTACTAGCCATTTCGAGACAGTGTTTAACTCATGACCGGTATAATGATAACATGCTAACATCATAGAAACAATGAATAATAATCCATATGGGATCCAAATATCCGGCACGTAGCCCAAATATATCCATAACCATCCTAGTAGGAGGTCTACCAGCTAATTTCTAGCCAACAACACAGTACAACATCGCTCGGGCAGACTAAGCCATAGTCCCCAATCATAATCGACCCCGCACACACCAAAGTACGTGTCTCGCCTCAATATAGTGTCACAGTGAGATATATCGGGGTTTCAAACCCTCACGTTATCATCTACATCTATTACTCACCTCAAACCGATTACGAGACTAGTCCGCTAAGCATTTCCCTCTTGAATCAACCTCTTCAAGTGCCAAATCTGATCAAAACCAAAAGGAATACATCATAATATGCTAATAGAACATAACCCAATCGAAAGAACTCGAAAAATACCCAAAAACACAAAGTTGGCCACAAGTCCGTACATATATAATACATAGGAATCGAAGACCATTTGACCCCTCAAATCATCAATTCAAACCCTCTTAGGTTTCAAGCCCTAACCTCCATTTTTACCCTTTAAATCCTTGAATTTCAGTGATTAATTCATGTTTTTACACCGTAATAACATAATCCGAGTCCAAATATCCACGCCTAATGAAAACCCTTCGAATCATGTTCAAAATCGCCCAAAAACTCGCTTTGCTCGAAGTCAAAATTGTTTTCTTCTTTTCCAAGTTTGTAAACACTGTTCACTATAACACACGTCACGTTTTCCGCTTCTGCGATCTCCTGACCGCACCTGCGGTCCTGTTTATGCTGCAATTTTGACCGCTTATGCGGTCCAGCTTAAAAAAACTCCTGGGGCCGTTCCTGTGATCCAAATACCGCTTCTTCGGTTTTCCTCCTACCGCATCTGCTGTCAAACGACCGCTTACGTGATCCCGCAAAAGTGACCCCTCTTCCGCTTATGCGGAGAATCCCTTGGCCCATAACTGTCCACTTCTGCTGCTCCCCATCGCATCTGCAGAACCGCTTAAGCGAGCCCTTTTCCGCAGATGCGGAAATACCAGAAGGCTCAAAATATCTACTGCAACAACATGCTTTCAACTTCCGATTAATTATCCGAAATGACCCCGAGGCCCCCGGGACCTCAACTAAAAGCACCAACACATCCTATAACCTTTTTCAAACTTGTTCCAATCCCCAATACACGTCAAACAACGCTGAAACCATTAAAACACATTTGATTCAAGCCTAGTTTTTATCAAAACTTCTGCAATGCACATTCAATAAAAACATAACCAAACAACGTCCGGATGATCTGAAATTTTGCAAACATATCCAAAATCACCTAACGAAGCTTCTACAACTCTCAAAATTCTATTCCGACCCTCAAATCAACATCTCACCTATCATTCGGGATTTGCCAAAATTCCAACTTCGCCAATTCAAGCCTATTTCTACACTGAACCGCCAAATTCAATTTCGATCGCACTCGTAAGTTACAAGTCATCCTCTGAAGCTAACCGAACCACCAGAATTCATATCCGAGCCCTCTAACCACATAGTCAACTTTTGATTGACTTTTCTAAAACAAGCTTTATTCTAAGAGGGTAAGTGCCTTATTTTCAACTAAAACCAACTCAATTACACCCTATCAACTCAAATACTGATATTGAAATATGAAATAACACAATATGGGGGAAACGAGGCGGTAACTCATGTGACGACAGGCCGGGTCATCACATCCTCCCTAGCTAAAACAAATGCTCGACCTTGAGCAGGTTAAGAAACATACCTGAAGTCTCAAACAAGTAAGGATATCTGCTTCGCATCTCCCCTTCGGTCCCCCAAGAGGCCTCCTCCACAGACCGACCTATCTACTACACCTTCACTGACACTATATCCTTAGACCTGTGAGCACGTGATTTTTGCCCTAAGCAATTAAATTCCAATATATATATATATAATAATGAAAAAATGATTTTTTGTTTGCAATTGTGTGACTTAGTTGAAATACTAGTATTTTTGTTTGAAAATAAAATTGAAATGAAAATACAAAAGAAATCAATTAGGAAAATATCACAAAAATTTTAAAATTCAGAAAATCAAGTAGAAATGCAAAAATACCGGAAAAAAGTAAAAATGCAAAAAATATCAAAATAACAAGGGAAAAATGCAATGAGAAGTAAAAGAAATATAAAACAATTATAAAATAAAAAGTACAAAAACATAAAAGGAAAATACAGAAATTAAATAAAATACAAAAATAATACAAAACAACACAACATACAATATTTGGGCCAAATACATTCAACCCAATACCAAATACAGACCAGGCCCAAACGAAACAAACCTAGTATGCCCAGGCTTGAAACCAAACGACGCCGTCCTATACAATAAATCTGGGCCGTTGATACATTTGATCAAAGAACCATATGAGGCGGTTCCCTTATAAATATAACAACGTCGTGTTTAAAAATAATCACAGCCGTCCAACACAATTGATCTAATGGATGTGACCAACGAGTCATTAATTGAAACGATGTAGCTTAAATTAAATAATCTTGACCGTTCAAATAATCTGATCTAACGGACTCTAGAAGACCTCCTATTAACCTACACGACGACGTTTAGGAGGAGATGATCCTGGCCATCCATTTCAGTTGATCTAATGGCCAGGATTCATCAACCTAGGATTGATATATATACTCCTATCTCCCCATTTTGTCCGTAATTACACACACACATTTGTATACCTCAACCCTAGCCGCCTCTAAGTCGTCTTCTTCATCTCTTCTCCAGTCTCCCATGGAGACCACCGGAGACTGGTTCAGTCTCCATCTACGGCCTAAGCCCATCCCCCAAACACTCTCTTCACCACCCAAATAACCCTTAACCCCATTAATCAAGACCAAAAACCAACAGCCTCCCTATTTCTTGAAAATCCGGTCGCCGGAACCCTAGCCGGCGACCACCCAAAGTATCAACCAAGGTCTCAAATTAACACCATTAGACCATCTTGAGGTGATCTACCACCCTATCTAGGTGGTTTCCCTCGAATAAACCCCAAACTCGTCGATTATTAGAAAAACACTCGTCGGAACCCTACTGTCACGACCCTAAATCCGGTCCCCAAAACATTACCCCAGGCCTCCAGAATACCCCTCACACACTCAAATCAAACCCCAAAGCACGTTTGGAGGATCCAGCACTCAGAGGACTAACAGTCTTCGAAGCTCTGCAAATCAAGAAAAGAGAAAATAACAAAGAAGAAAGAAAGAAGAAAAGAAAGAAAGAAAAGGAAAAAGGAAAAGAAAAAGGCCTGAAAAAGCTAAGTATCCCCCACCTTTGCTTTCATTCAGTGATGTTATGTGTTCTGAAAAATTGCTTCTTTACATGCCTACTATGTTTATATGAGCATGTTCCTATGCATGCCTAAAAATATAAATCTATCTCTGCTTTTCATTCATACTTGTTCATGCGAGCCCTGAATCTTTTACATGGCTAAAAATTATCTAAGTGTTCTTAGGGTTTTGATATTAACTACTCATGAATCATGTGTTAATTAACAAGTTTTATGTGATTGTTCATTATATTCTGTCTGGATTGGGTTTTGGTTAGTTGGAATTCAACCAGTATCAAATTTCTCCTCCGGGTTATGATTAATTGGAAGTTAATTCGTGATTAAGGTTATATGTGTGAAACAACATGAATCTGGCTATATTTGTAACTTGATTTGTATGTGAGTTCATTCTGAACCTTTGAGTACTTATGTATACTTAGGTCATGAGTATAAATGTCTTGTGGCTGCGTTTGTGAGCTAAGTTTGGGTTTTAATTAGTGGCTATGTTCTGATTAATGGCTATGTTTTGAATAGTGGCTATGTTTTGAATAGTAGCTAAGTTTTGAATAATGTCTATTTGTAAAAGTGGCTAATAAGGAAAAGGGTGTAGTTTGAAGTTGCTTAAATCTTAAAGGCAAGGCTTAGTGGTTATTTGTTAACTAGTTACTAACCTAGTCTTCCCAGACCTAAGGCAGGTTGGGTAAATATACATAAATAAAAACAGTAAAAGGGGAAGAATAAATGATATTTCTGTAGATTAAATAGAGCATATAGGGACAAAAGTGACTTTAAAGCTTGGTATTTCTGAAATTACTTAGATAACAAAGGGCAGACTGGGTAGAGATAAAAGGCATTAACGAAATAAACATTAGCAAGTGAGGGAAGTTAGGTAAAACATGCCTAATAGAACCTAATAGAACTGCCCAAAACCTTCTAGCAGGGGTCTTAGGGCAGTTCAACACATTTTTAACAGACCATTCTGTAATTATTTGAAAAAAATAAGGGGAGGGAAATATAATTAAATTATTTGAAATTCCCCCCAAAATACTTCTATAAATAGGCTACTAATGAGGCTAGAAAAGGGGTTGGAAAAAAGGTTCAGAAATTTAAAGTTATACATTGATTGGCAATTAAGGGTTCCACACATTTAGAAAAGCGGATTAACCTGAGTGCTATTCTGGGAATCTCTATGGGTCGTTTCTTCACTAATTCATCTCGACTTTGCTGGGTTCTCTAATTTTACTTAGGTTGATTTGCTGAGTTCCATATTTGAAGTTTTGGTAGCTGTTTGCTGTGATTGAATTGTTTTACTGTTGTTGCTGTATCGTTGTTGTTTGTTGCTGACTATTCTTCTTCTCCAACTCTAGACTCATTAATTTGTGCTTGAACCAGGTACATTACTATGACTTGAAGTTGTAAATGAGCTGCTGATTGGAGAAATAAAATGAATATCATGTTTAGCTAAATCTTCATGCATTTGTTACTTCATTATGTAGTTAAAAAGTACTTAGATCGTTGTAATTCATTTAGGACTTGATTGTAATAATAACTGGACTATACACATGCTTTCAACTCGGTAATATTAGAAGTGATATAAATGATAGGATAAATAATCTAGGTAAGGGAAGAATCACTTAAGTCCAAAATTAAAACTGGTATAAGTTTAGTTAAATCATTCTGATTTGAAACGAGCATAAACTATACATGAAGTATCATATTTGGACATTTTATGTTTCGAATCTGCATCAGTTAATTTGTAAAAGTATAAGTAGTTTCGTACCTCAGACTGTGTTACTAATATTTTAGTTGATTTAGCTATGAATTCGTTTTAAGATTCTGCAACTTGATAATAGTAATTCGAACATGGTTAATTAAAACTAGAACACTGTTTTCTTCAGTTAAATGAAAAAATGATAAAAATGATTTTACATTTAGCATTCTAGTAGTGAATTGATATCAAATTCGATTAATTGAATAATAGCATTAGTGTAAATCCTTGTGTTAGAACTATTAGTTAATTAGAGGTGATTACATGAAAACTGGTGATTGCAAAATACTTAGTTAACAATAATAGTTGTGACCTGTTCATTAATGTATATTGTGAAATTGTTAATTAGCTATTATCATACCTCAAATATGAAGGATCTGGGCCTGAATATGGGATTGGGCCTTGATCAGAATAAAACGGTACTTACGCCTGTAAATGGAAAAGGGAATAAGTACTGGGCTGCAGAAGCCTAATATCTCTCTACAGAGAGCTGAACTGGTTCGTGGTCCAGGCCCAATAATAAATATATGGCATGGACGTTAATACCCAACAATATAGAATTATATGAAAACGGTATATATTAGGATGAGAAAAAACATAAATAGAGATTATAGTATGCTTAGGAAGAACCTTAATTAAAAAAACGGAGATGAGACTCGCCAAATCACAAAGGCATAGTTGCAGGGCCCTCCATAATTTCCTATAAAAAATGTTAGAAATGAGAAAGACCGTTTATGTGATGACCCGGCCCGTCGTCACGGGAATTACCACCCCGTTATATTGTAATTATATGTTTTATGCTTTTATATCAGTGTTAGAGTTTATCGGGTGAGTTAGGAGTGAATTGGATTGAAAATGAGGCATATAGCCTTTTTGAAGGAAACTTGAATATGGAAAGTCAACCTGGAGTTGACTATTTAGTTAGAGGGCTCGGAATCGGATTCTGATGATTTGGTTAGTTCCGGGAGGTGATTTATGACTTAGAGGAGCAATCGAAATTGAATTTGGAGGTCCGGTGTAGAAATAGGCTTGAATTGGCTAAGGTTGAATTTTGGTGAAATTCGAACGGTAGGTAAGATTTTGATTCGGGGGTCGGAATGGAATTCTGACAATTTCTGTAGCTTCGTCATGTGATTTTGGATATGTCCACAAATTTTCAGGTCATTCGGACGTCTTTTGGACGGGTTTTTGATTGAATGTGTAATTCGAAAAGTTTTAAGGAATTTAGGCTTGCATTCGATTGTGAATTATGGATTTTGATGTTGTTAGACATGTTTTGAGGATTGGAACAAGTTCGAATAAGGTATTAGGATTTGTTGGCATGTTTGGATGAGGTCCCGGGGGCCTCGGGGTGTTTTTGGATGGCTAAACGGCAGAAAATGTGGAAAATTGCAGGTTTTGACTCTGGCTCTGTTGTTTTCGCTCCTGCGGAACTGGGGGCGCAGGAGCGAGTCCGCAGGAGTGGACGTGGGGGCGCAGAAGCACTGTTGATCATGGAAGCGGAGCTGGGCCCGCTGGTGCGGAAGGTCAGCCGCAGAAGTGGCCCCGGGGCCATGAGGTGAGGGATCACTGAAACGGAAGGGTAGCCACTTAGGCGAGTCCGTAGAGGCGGACTCCTAATCGCAGAAGCGGGAAATCCCACAGGAGCGGGAGAATTTTCGCAGAAGCGGATCGCAGGTGCGAAAATGGCCAAATAGGCCTGGGTTCGCAGAAGCGGTTCCGCAGGGGCGGAAATGGTCCGCAGAAGCGAAAATCGCAGAAGATTAATTGTATCAGAAGTTAAAAAATTTCAGAAACATTTCACACATTTGGGTCTCGGCTTTAGAGGCGATTTGGGCGATTTTGAAGAGAAACTCAAGGGAAATCATCAGGTAATCAACTATGGACTCATCTTATGATTAGTATTGATAATATTATGCAATTATATCATGAAAATGGAGGAATTTGGGGTAATTCATGGAGGATTTAACCCTAGGCTTGAACTTTAGAAAATCAAAGTTTTGAATGGGCAAATGGAGTCCGAATTTGGTAAAATTGATATGCTTAGACTCGTATTGAGATGAAGGTTCCGAATATGTAACTTTCGTGATTTTTCGAGAATCGTACCGAAAGTCGGGTTTTAGCAACTTTGTCATTTTTGGTGTAAATTGAGTTGTTTTGACTGGGTATCATTCCATTGGCCTAATTTGTTGTGTTTCTACTACATTTGATCAGATTCTACACGTGCGGAGCTTGATTCTCGTGGCAAGGGCATCGCGGACTAGTCGTCGAGCTGCATTGAGGTGAGTAATAGATGTGGGTGATGACCAGCGGGTTTGAAACCCCGGTACACCACTTTGTGACGCTGTATAGCGGCGAGACATGTACTCTCTTGTGAGTGCGAGGTCGATTGTGATTGGGGACTATGGCTTAGTCCGACCTGTTGATACTGTGTTATGATGTTGGCTATTCTTGAGCCGTCGGACCTCCTTCTCGGATGGTTGCATATTATATTGTGATATTGGCTACTCTTGAGCCGTTGAACCTCCTTCTTGGATGGTTGAGTATACTTGTGGGCTGTGAGCCAGTTATTGGATCCCGCGAGGATCATTATCATTGTCTTGTGATATTGACATGCTAGTTTACTACCAGTCCGTAGCTATTACTGTTATCATGTTATTTCCAATCTCTGGAACTTTGATATTACTGTTTTCCAACTGAAAAATGATAAAAAGGGTTTTCAAAACTACTTTTGAGCCTGCAAGGCTGTATTTGCATATTAGCTAACTGGTAGTGGATCGGGCTGCGCGCCACAGCGGTATATATGTTGGATCGGACTGCACGCCGCAGTAATATTGTGCTTGGGCTGTAGGAGACCCTCCGGAGTCTGAACCCCCACAGTGAGCACGGGTACCCAAATCGGATCGGGCTACGCGCCGTAGCGGTCTTTTCATGCATTGCATTGCACTTAGCTACATCTGCTAGCTGTTATACTTGTTGTTGGTATTGTTGGTTCTCTACTGTTGATATTGAATTGTTACATGGTATTGGTTACAGCTTTACATAGTGTTTTATTGTGGATTTCTTATCTACGCTGTCTTACTCCTGTTTATTACCATTGAGTCTGGCAGTACTCACTGTACTCCCTGCACCTTGTGTGCAGATCCAGGTACCTCTCAGCAGACCTGATCTGGTAGCCGCTCAGAGGCATCGTGCGGGATAGTCGAGGTAGCTGCGGTGTCCGCAGGACCTGACTCCCCTTCTAGCTATCTTTTCGTTTCCTGTTGTTATTTCTTTTCGCATTGAGTTTTGTTGTAAACCTTATTACACTTATGTTCTTTAGAGGCTCATGACTCTTGACCCTTCGGCCTATGGGAGTTAGTATTAATCCCCGAATATGCAACGCGTATTGATATGTGTTGGGACTTGGTTCCCATTTTTGATATATATATATATCACTATTGTTTCATGTTTTGATATGTTTAATTGGGATAAAGCGAGCTCCTAGCTCCGTTATTGTTATTGAGTGGCCAGGCTGGCCTAGCAGTGTGCTGGGCGCCATCACGACCGGATTTGGGGTCGTGACAAGTTGGTATCAGAGCCTAGGTTTACTAGGCCTCATGAGTCTCGAGCCGGTTAGTAGAGTCTTGTGGATCGGTACGGGGACGCCTGTACTTATCCTCGGGAGGCTGCGAACCTTTAGGAAACACTTCACACTTCTTGGAATTGTTATCGTGCGTACTTGATTCAGCTTGAGATACACTTTTTGAAATTCCTTCCACACGTCTGTGTACGCATCAAGCGCTCAGTAATGTAATTGCCTTGGGGCTTGTGATTTCCCCGAACGAGGGGCGAGACATAATCTCTGTGAGTTCATGTTGGGCCAGTCGGAAAGACTTGAGGCCGGACCTTGTCTATGACTTGAGCATCGAGGTGCTGATTTTGTGAGTGGTGGCAATAGATAATGTACTGAGGGATTGAAACCCCGTACTAGCACTTCACAGTGCTATGTAGAGATGAGACACGCGTCTTGTAACGGGCGTGGTGGCATTGTGATTGGGGACTTGGACTCGGTCCTTCCCGGCTTATAGTAGATTGTGTATTACAACTGATAAAGAGATTATAACTATGTATTTGGGCTGGTAGCCATGTTTGGAGGCCTTGTGCCGATCTGTAGAGTATTAGGGAGGCTTACTAATGGATGAGCTGTTAATTGTTCGACTCTTATCTAAATCTGTTGTGTAGGCCCGAGCTATGGGCATGGTGAATATTTGCCATATCTCTTAATTGGAAGGTAAAGAGCCTTATGTGTAGTGGAACGAGTTCAAACTCAGGAAGACTAAAGTGATTATGCTATGTGTATCCTGGTGGGAGGTATTGTGCTGAAATTCTAAATTGAGAAGAAGTAGGTGGGTTGATTCTCATGTGTAATTGAAAGGTATTTGATATGTGTTATGATTCGAGCAGGTACAACGCATGTTCATGTAACAATTATGATAATATGATTTGTGTAGTATTGAGACTAATGTTGTTGGAATACACTGTGATGTCTTGTTGAGCTGTGAATGTATTGCTAGGATGGTTTTGGTGATTCTCTGGCAGATGGATAGACCAATTTACAAAGGAAACTCTGCCGAAATATTTGGAAAATTTGAGGACTTAGAAAAGATTTTCGTCACCTAAAGGGTGGGCTTAACTATTGTGTGAGAATGAATGCAAGACTTGCAAAGGAGTTAATATTTCTGATGATTCGAATCTCCGCCGAAGCTTGTAAATGACTTGAGTTTAATCTAACTGAAACTTTGTGGCATCATTTGAGTAAGAATGCTATAAGTGGCTAAAAGTGATTTGAATGGCTCCGAGCTAAGTTGGGGAGGTTGTTATTGATTAACTGATTGCACTATTGTGTGCTGTGTTAACTCTGTCTCTAGGTATGTTGGGAAATTTTGATAAGGGTTATGGTGCTTCGTAGATGTGAAGAAATACTAGGATGTTGTGAACTTATGTTAGTAAAGAATGTTCGGAGTATAGAAAAGAAAGATAGCTAATTGTATCTGTATGTAATCATGTTTTGCGGTGTCAGAGTTCTAGCAAGGCACGAGTGGTTCTGTTCAATAAGACAGTTGAATTACAGCTGAATAAGGGTGAATGACGCCCGAGAATAGTCCTGTGGTGTTCCAGATTTTTCTTGTAACGGTAAGGTGTTATGTATGTGGCTAAAGATGGTGTTTTCGTTAGAAGGGATCAAGACTTGTTCTATGTTACGTGAATGATGGGATTCTATGTATCCGTATTGGAAGGCAATGATACTAATTCAAAAAAAAACGCATGAAGTTCTTCAAAACAAGTATTGTAGAATGTGGTACTCCTGGGAAACATTGAGAGTGGCTTATGGGTTTTAGACCGTGTGGTCTTATGTACGAGTCTCGTGTGGTAACATGAGTTGAGTTATGGTAGTGCTACCGTAAAGGACTGATATGAAATTAGAGATGAATCAGAAAGGAAACTGGGTAAATGGAACAACTTGTTAATAAACCGAAGCGGTACGATAAGGAATACGATTAATTCCTGGTATGTGTTGGAAGTAATGAGTCTTGCAGATATTGTGAAACAAAGCTCTTGAGCACTGGCAGTTGTGTAACTTGATATGGGTATAAGGACTCAGTCCTGGCAGTTTAATTTATGCAATGTAATTGGGAAAACGAGTTTGTGATGTGTGTTACCGTGGTTTGAAACTGAGTGTAATTCATGTTGGTATGTAAAGCTTGGAATGTGTAATGAGTTTTCTCTATATGGGATCATGAAAGCCCTTGACTAGTTGAGTGCGCCGATGTTTGCGGCGTAGGAAAGTGATATGAATTTCCATGTTGTCTTAGTGTGGTATGGTGTATGTGATGTGTTATGGAATGTTGATAATGGCATATTCAAGGTTTTGAGATCAGTTCATAATATATGGGGAGTCATTAAAATTATTTAGCAGCGTGGGCAGCTGCAGGTGATTTAAAGAATCGATCTTTCTGGTGATTAAAGAAAATGGTACTATTATTCTAGTAATTTGGCAGGGTATATGGTCCAAAAGGACAAGGTACTGTAAACTGATAATATCCAGTGGTATGGTAGTATTCTCTTGTTGGATCGACTATAATAGCTGAGTCGTTGATGGCACAGTGAAATTTCTGAATGGCTTTCGTGGTATGAATGGACGCTTGATTTGCGTTATGTATATGTATAGTGGAGTGCGGGATAAGCATTGTGATTCATGTGTTATATATGTGTTGGAGACTTGAAGCGCTCGTTAGTCCGCCTATGCAGTGGTTGTATATCATGTGTATCGACACCATTTTATAATCATTAAAAATCGGAGGCTCTAGTGGCTTTCTCTCTCAACTTGATATGACGAATTTGAATTATGATACTTGATTGCTGACTGGTCATCATTGGGCCAGGTTGTCTAGACTAATGTGATATGGACTATGATGGTATGGCACAAATTGCGTAGCAGAGTGCATCAGAGTATGCTCCAGCGGGGTAGTTGTACCTCATGACCAACGGACGGCTGGTGGGTATTGCTTTGTCAGTTGGGCCTTCGTGGCGGATATCAGTGCAGAGGTTTCTACCATTGATTTTGTTCTGGTATTGAAGAACTTTGTCAGGTGCATTTCTGGTGGCCGAACTCGAGGCTATATATATATGTTTACCATAATGAGCAACTTGACTCGACGCGCATTTCTTTAGCGAGGGTTCTATATGGATGTGGCGCGCCGCCACAGGTACGATTATTTGCATCGGGTGGCACGCCGCCACGGGTATGGTATCTGGATCAGGTGGCACGGGGCCATGGGTATGTCATTGGAGCGGGTTGCACGCCGCAACAGTGTAATGTGAAAATAGAGTTAGTTATATGCTACCTAGTATACAATACTTCCTGGCTTCTGAGGAAAAGTCCGTATTGAGTATCGCTTGGTGAATGGCACATCGGTTGTGTCCTTTCGGAATTTGATAGCATACGTTAATTGTTTCACCGTGGGTGAGGTTGATTGCTTAGGTTCAAGACCTAGATCTGTGCGTGACTAACCATTTGAGCTTGGTAACTTGAGGTGCTCCATGAGCAATGGTGTTTGGATAGAATTATGAATCGTGGCAAGGCCACATGATGTTATGACCTCTCGAGGAGGATTCAGGTACTCTATTTCTATAATGCGAGACGCGATCTCAGTTCTATGTTATGATGGCACAAAGGAATTTAATTACAGCTCTCTTGTTGAAGACAGTTGTCATGATTTGAGTATGTTCGGATGTCTCTATTAGAGTCTGTGTTGTGCTCGTCGTGGCTTAGGCCGGTGTTGAGGTGACATATTACCAGTGCGGTGTGTTATAATCGAAATGATCATTTGAGTCATTATGGAGAGCGAGCATATGTGATTTCAGTGGGTTAGAAAGGTAATACCGAGATTTAGGTCCGAAATCTATTGTGGTATTAGTTAAAAGTGAAATGGATTCATGAATGGTTGACCTGAGAGATGGGTTCGATATATCGCGTGTTCGGTTGCCGTGGGGATGATATGAAGGTGTTGGAACAAGACTCTATCTAATGAAAAAGGTTTTTCAGTTGGTATTTGGTTATCGTGGGAAATTATTGTGATAAGAGACTATTGTCTCGAGTGATTGGGTTGTTTGATACATCATATATGATCTCACCCGGAGTGGTGAGTGTGGGTTATTGCAGTGGATTCTAGTGTATCCTGAGTATAGGCATGGGATTAGCAATTGGTATATGATTTCGGAAAGTGCAACGTGGTTTATGGTTCAGATGGTCTGTGAAATTTGACTATATGGTGTTTTCGGACTTATGTGAGATAGGGTGACGTGTGATCGCCCGAATATATGCTTGGTAAGGTCATTCAGCTATTGGGTTGCTTCTAGTACAACTTTGGGTCCGCTCGAGGACGAGCGTTTGTTTAAGTTGGGGAGAATGTGACGACCCGGCCCGTCGTCACGGGAATTACCACCCCATTATGCTGTAATTATAT
The DNA here is from genome assembly GCA_032618575.1 of Nicotiana noctiflora. NCBI lineage: Eukaryota > Viridiplantae > Streptophyta > Magnoliopsida > Solanales > Solanaceae > Nicotiana > Nicotiana noctiflora. Next base: position 112,093 of record JASVEL010003875.1, read on the forward strand.
GTTTTATGCTTTTATATCAGTGTTAGAGTTTATCGGGTGAGTTAGGAGCGAATTGGATTGAAAATGGGGCATATAGCCTTTTTGAAGGAAACTTGAATATGGAAAGTCAACCTAGAGTTGACTATTTGGTTAGAGGGCTCGGAATCGGATTCTGATGATTTGGTTAGTTCCGGGAGGTGATTTATGACTTAGATGAGCAATCGGAATTGAATTTGGAGGTCCGGTGTAGAAATAGGCTTGAATTGGCTAAGGTTCAATTTTGGTGAAATCCGAACAGTAGGTGAGATTTTGATCCGGGGTCGGAATGGAATTCCGACAATTTTTGTAGCTTCGTGATGTGATTTTGGATATGTCCGCAAATTTTCAGGTCATTCGGATGTCGTTTGGTCGGGTTTTTGATTGAATGTGTAATTCGGAAAGTTTTAAGGAATTTAGGCTTGAATTCGATTGTGAATTATGGATTTTGATGTTGTTAGATGTGTTTTGAGGATTCGAACAAGTTCGAATAAGGTATTAGGATGTGTTGGCGTGTTTGGATGAGGTCCCGGGGGCCTCGGGGTGTTTTCGGATGGCTAAACGGGAAGAAAACATGGAAAATTGCAGGTTTTTGATTATGTTCTGTTGTTTTCACTCCTGCGGAAATGGGGACACAGGAGCGAGCCCGCAGGAGCGGACATGGGAGCGCAGAAGTGCTGTTGATCGCGAAGCGGAGCGGGCCCGCAGGGGCAGCACCGCTGGTGCGGAAGGTGAGCCGCAGAAGCGGCATAGGGCCATGAGGTGAGAGATCACAGAAGCGGAAGGGAAGCCGCTTAGGCGAGTCCGCAGAGGCGGACTCCTAGTCGCAGAAGCGGGAAATCCCGCAGGAGCGGGAGAATTTCCGCAGAAGCGGACGCGCAGGAGCGGTCCATGGCTCGCAGAAGCGGAAATGGCCAGTTAGGCCTGGGGTTCGCAGAAGCGACCAATTGGTCGCGAAACCGGTATCGCAGAGGCAGAAATTGTCCGCATAAGCGAAAATCGCACAGGGTTTAATTATATCATAAGTTAGAAATTTCAGAAACATTTCACACATTTGGGTCTCGGCTTTAGAGGCAATTTGGGCGATTTTAAAGAGAAACTCAAGGGAAATCATTAGGTAATCAACTATGGACTCATCTTACGATTAGTATTGATAATATTATGCAATTATATCATGAAAATGGAGGAATTTGGGGTAATTCATGGAAGATTTAACCCTAGGCTTGAACTTTAGAAAATCAAGGTTTTGAATGGGCAAATGGAGTCCGAATTTGGTAAAACAGATATGCTTAGACTCGTATTGAGATGAGGGTTCCGAATATGTGGCTTTCGCGATTTTTCGAGAAGCGTACTGAAAGTCGGGTTTTTGCAACTTTGTCATTTTTTGTGTAAATTAAGTTGTTTTGACTGGGTATCATTCCATTGGCCTAATTTGTTGTGTTTCTACTACATTTGATCAGATTCTACGCGTGCGGAGCTTGATTCTCGTGGCAAGGGCATCACGGACTAGTCTTCGAGTTGTATTAAGGTGAATAATAGATGTGGGTGATGACCAGCGGGTTTGAAACCTCAGAATACCACTTTGTGACGCTGTATAGCGGTGAGACACGTACTCTCTTGTGAGTGCGAGGTCTATTGTGATTGGGGACTATGGCTTAGTCCGACCTGTTGATACTGTGTTATGATGTTGGCTATTCTTGAGCCGTCGGACCTCCTTCTTGGATGGTTGCATATTATATTATGATATTGGCTACTCTTGAGCCGTTGAACCTCCTGCTTGGATGGTTGAGTATACTTGTGGGCTGTTGTAACGACCCGGCCGGTCGTTTTAGAAAAATTACACCCCAATCCCTAATTTAACTGTTTCCCTAAGTACATTTCTGCTATTGTGGTTTGCCGGGAGAGTCGGCCCTGAAATTTGAAGTATTTGGGACACTTAGTCCCTAAATGAGAGCTTTAAAGATAGAAAATGGTATGCAACCGGAACAGTGTTAAGACGATCTCCGAACGGAAATCCGATGGTTCCATTAGCTCCGTTGGGTGATTTCGGGGTTGGGAGCGCGTTCGGAATGTATTTTGGAGGTCCTTAGCTCAATTAGGCTTGAAATGCCGAAGGTTGAAATTTTGGCGAATCCGAACGATAGGTGAGATTTTGATCCGGGGGTCGGAATGGAATTCCTACAATTTTTGTAGCTTCGTTATGTGAATTTGGATATGTCCGCAAATTTTCATGTCATTCGGACGTCGTTTGGTCGGGTTTTAGATCGAATGTGCAATTCGGAAAGTTTTAAGAAATTTAGGCTTGAATTCGATGTGAATTATGGGTTTTGATGTTGTTAGACGTGTTTTTATGATTTGAATGAGTTCGTATCGTGTTTTGGAGTATGTTGGTGGTTTTCGTTGGGGTCCCGGGAGCCTCGGGATGAATTCGGGCGTCCAAACGGACCAATTTGTGCCAAAAGGCACCGTTGTTCTGCTGCAATAATTGCAGAGAATTTTTGCTCTCTGCGATCACGAAGTTTTGAATGCGATCGCGTAAGGCAGCGTTTGGGTGTATCGCGATCGCGTGGTGATGTCTGCGATCGCGTAAGTTTGGGAGAGTAAGCATCGCGATCGCGTGAGGGAGTATGCGATCGCGTAGGGTAGTTTGGGGAGCCGGACGAGTTTGTTCTTCGCGATCGCGTTCGTGTCGTTTGCGATCGCGTAGGGTCGCTGAGTTGTTCACTGCGATCGCGTCCAGGATCACGCGATCGCGTAGAGGAAAATAAGGCCGCCCATATTTTGTGCATCGCGATCGCAAGCCCAGTGCTGCGATCGCGTAGAGTAAAATGGCCTGGCAGTGACTTTAAGTCCAGAACATTTCAGTCGCGGCCTAACACACCAAAACCGCCATTTTTGAGCTCCAAGAGAGGATTTTGAAGGGGAAACGCTGGGATATCATCGGGAAATCATCTGGGGTAAGTTTCTTGACCTTAATTCGTTGGTTTATCATGAAATCCGTGATTATTTCACTGAAATTGGAAGATTAAAGGTGGGTTTGAGCCCTAGGCCTAAATGTTAGAAAATCTTTGATTTGAATGGGCAAACGGAGTCCGATTTCGATAAATTTTATATGCACGGACTCGTATTGAGATAAGGAACCCGAAAATATAATTTTCGTGATTTTTCGATAAGCGTACCGAAAGTCGGGTTTTGGCAACTTGTGGGTTTTGGTGCATTTTGAGTTATTTTGATTGGGTAATGCCCAATTGGCCTATTTTGATGTGATTCTATTGATTTTTATCGGATACTACACTTGTGGAGGCCGACATTCGCGGCAAGAGGGTTATTTCTTAGCGGTTTTGTACCAGAATTGAGGTAAGTGGCTTGTCTAACCTCGTGTGGGGGACCTTCACACCTAGGATACTATGTGATACTTTAAATGCGTTGTACGCGAGGTGACGGGCGTGTACATGCGCTGATTGTTGAACACATACTTTACTTAAAATGTTCAATGAGTGATATTCCTGTTTTTAGCTGTTAAATTCGATATTCCTACCCGGTAGTAGTTAGAAAAACATGATTAGATAGTATTTAACTGTCTAGTTGCCTAATTGTCTTACTTGAGTTTTCTTGGTAATCGCTGGCGCTGTTTATCGGCGAAGTTATGGACCGCGGGTTCGATTCCCGGAGATCCTGAGTTATTGGTTGGGACTGCGGGTTTAATTCCCGAAGATCCTGAGTTATTGGTAGGGACTGCAGGTTTGATTTCTGTAGATCCTGAGTTATTGGTAGGGACTGCGGGTTTGATTCCCCGGAGATCCTGAGTTATTGGTAGGGACTGCGGTTTCGATTCCCGGAAATCCTTAGCTATTGGTAGGGAATGCGGGTTTGATCCCCGAAGATCCTGAGTTATTGGTAGGGACTGCGGGTTCGATTCCCGGAGATCCTGAGATTTATTGAGACATGGGCTACGGTTCGATTCCCGGAGACCCAGGGATACTGTTATCGGGACTGTGGGTTCAATTCTTGTAGCTCCTGGATTTGTTTTATTGAGTTGGTTATTTGTTGTTAGCTTAATTGTAGATAGTTGCAGTAATCATCTTATTGTTGTTATTTCGGAAATTATTATCATTTAAACTGTTTATTTTTGTTATCATCATTATATTATTGTTTCTCAGTAGGGCCCTGACCTTCCTCGTCACTACTCCATCGAGGTTAGGCTTGGCACTTACCGAGTACCGCCGTGGTGTACTCATGCTACTCTTCTGCACACTTTTGTTGTGCAGATCCAGGTACATCAGAGCAGGCTCGTGCTAGGTGATTTCCGCAGCTTTCTGGAGACCTCGAGGTATGATGTGCTACGTCCGCAGATCCGGAGGCTTTCCTTCTATTCTAATAGTACTAGTTGACATTATTTTTCATTTCGTTGTTAGATACTCTTTACACATAGAGCCACAGTTGTATTTCTCGTTTAGTCTGTGTTACCGTGGGATTCCGGATCTTGGTAGCGTTTTATTCATGGTGTTGATGGATGTATGTGCCAAGCGGCACGGATTACATATCTTTTATCCTATTTTTCCGCTGTTTTCTTATTTAAGTGTTCATAGCTTGTATATTCCGCAACGTGTTAGGCTTACCTAGTCGTGGGGACTGGGTGCCATCACGACATGTTCACGATTGGTGAACTAGGGTCGTGACAAGTTGGTATCGGAGCTCTAGGTTCATAGGAGTCACGGGACACAGACCGGTTACTTAGAGTCTCGCTGATCGATACGGAGACGTCTGTATTTATCTACGAGGGGCTATGTAACCGTTTAGGAAACTCTTCATTTCTTTTGGATTCCTTGTCGTGCGACATTTTTGACATCAAAAATCTAAACTACTGCTTTCTATTCTCTCACAGATGGTGAGGACACGATCTACTCGCGATGATCAGGTACCCGCGCCCCCTGTTGCCGCAGATGGTGAGGACACGTGCTACTCACGAGGATCAGGCGCCCGCGCCACAGCACCCGCGCGCGCTGCCGCTGAGGTGCCACCGGTGGATCAGGTTGGAGCGTAGGCACCTGGTACACCGACTACAGTTGCTACTACTCCAGCACTTCGGGAGACCCTGGCCTAGTTCATGAGTATGTATACCACTTTAGCTCAGGCAGGGTTGCTTCCTCTCACTGCAGCTACATCCCAGGGCGAGGGAGGGCCCAGACTCCCGCTGCTGCTACACCTGAGTAGTGCGTCCCAGTGGGATAGGTTCCAGAGATTATTGTTATGCCTCCTGCCGCCTGACCATAGCCTGAAGGTGGGCCAGTTTCCTCTGAGGTCGAGCAGCGTAGATTGGAGAGGTTCAAGAAATATGATCCTCCGGTGTTTAGGGGTTTGGCCACATATGATGCATTGGGTTTTCTAGAGGAGTGTCATCGTATTCTTCGTACCATGGGGATAGCGGAGACCAGCGGGGTTTCCTTCACTACGTTTCAGTTTCGTGGGACCGCTTATGATTGGTGGCGCACGTATGAGTTGGATAGTCCGGAGGAGTCCGCTTCGTTGACCTGGACGCAGTTTTCAAATCTGTTTTTGACGGAGTTTGTTCCCCAGAGCCTTAGGGATTCTTGGCGCTCGGAGTTTGAGAGATTGCGACAGGGCTCCATGTCAGTATCGGAGTATGCTATTAGTTTCACCCGTCTAGCCAGGCATGCACCGGCTTTGGTAGCCACGGTTCGGGAGAGAGTGCGGAGATTTATCGAGGGCCTTGTTCCGCCTATCCGATCCAGCATGGCCAGAGAGCTGGAGACAGATATATCTTATCAGCAGGCAGTTAGCATTGTCAAGAGGATCGAGAGTATGCTCCCTAGAGAGCGGAGAGAGAGAGAGGCCAAGAGGTCTCGTGAGTCGGGCCATTTCTCTGGTGCCCGCACTTCATCAGCCGGTCGTTTTGGCAGGGGTTATTCCGGTCGACCAGTTCACTCGGCATTGCCCGCAGCTGGTAGTACTCCAGGTCTTCCAGCACCTCAGGAGCCTTATTATGCTCCCCCAGTTTCCAGTGCACCTCCTGCGCGGGTCCTTCCAGGGGTCAGACTAGTGGGGGTGAGGCCGGTCAGTCACAGCCACCGCGTCCTCCCAGAGCTTGTTTTGAGTGCGGGGATACTCGCCACCTGGTTAGGGAGTGCCCCAGGTGCAGGAGAGGAGCCCCTCATCAGTCATCATAGCATATGCGTGGTTCTCAGGGCCAGCAGGCTATCATTCCAGCCCCAGCTGCCACTCCACCTGCCGAGCCATCCAGGGGCGGGGGTCAGTGTTCCAGAGGCCGCCCTCGAGAGGGGGGACAAGCCAGATTCTATGCTATTCCTGATCGTGCTGCGGCTGTTGCATCTGACTCTGTTATCACAGGTATTATTCTGGTTAGTCACAGGGAGGCATCGGTTCTATTCGACCCTGGTTCCACTTTTTCATATGTGTCTTCTTACTTTGCTTCTCATCTGGGTGTGCCTCGGGATTCTTTGAGTGCCCCCATTTATGTTTCCACTCCGGTGGGTGATTCTTTGGCTGTGGACCGCGTATATCGGTCGTGTTTGGTTACCATTTGTGATTTTGAGACCAGAGCGGATCTATTGCTGCTTGGGATGGTCGATTTTGATATTATTCTGGGCATGGACTGGTTGTCGCCCCATTATGCTATTCTTGATTGTCACGCCAAGACCGTGACGCCGGCTATGCCAGGCATTCCACGTATTGAGTGGAGTGGTACTCTAGATCACACCCCTAGCCGTGTTATTTCTTTTCTCAGAGCTCAGCGTATGGTTGAGAAGGGGTGTGCCGCTTATCTAGCCTATGTGCGGGACGTCAGTATTGACACTCCCTCTATTGATTCTGTTCATGTGGTACGTGACTTTGCTGATGTATTTCCAGCTGATCTCCCGGGCATGCCGCCCGACAGAGATATTGATTTTGCTATTGACTTGTTGCCGGGCACTCAGCCCATTTCTATTCCACCGTACCGTATGGCTCCTCCTAAGTTGAAGGAGTTGAAGGATCAATTACAGGAGTTATTGGGCAAGGGTTTTATTCGACCCAATGTTTCGCCTTGGGGTGCTCCTGTATTGTTTGTGAAGAAAAAGGACGGTTCTATGCGTATGTGTATTGACTATCGTCAGCTGAACAAGGTTACAATGAAGAACCGGTATCCTTTGCCCCGTATTGATGATTTATTTGACCAACTACGGGGCGCACAGGTGTTTTCTAAGATTGATTTGCGCTCTGGGTATCACCAGCTGAAGATTCGGGAGCCAGATATCCCGAAGACTGCCTTCAGGACCCTGTATGGTCACTATGAGTTCCTCGTGATGTCTTTTGGGCTGACTAATGCCCCAGCAGCCTTTATGCATTTGATGCACAGTGTGTTCAGGCCTTATCTGGACTCGTTTGTGATTGTCTTCATTGATGATATTCTAGTATATTCCCGGAGCCGGGAAGAGCACGAGCAGCATTTGAGGATAGTGCTTCAGATTCTGAGGGAGAAGCAGCTTTATGCCAAGTTCTCTAAATGTGAATTCCGGTTGAGTTCAGTGGCATTTTTGGGCCACGTGGTGTCGAGTGATGGTATTCGAGTAGATCCGAGGAAGGTGGAGGCCGTGCAGAGTTGGCCCTGACCCTCCTCCGCTACTGAGATTCGCAGTTTCCTTGGTTTGGCGGGCTATTACCGTCGTTTTGAAGAGGGGTTCTCTTCGATTGTAGCACCTATGACCAGATTGACCCAAAAGGGTGCCCCTTTTCAGTGGATAGACGAGTGTGAGGCGAGCTTTCAGAAGCTCAAGACAGCTTTGACTTCGCCCCTATATTGATGTTACCTACAGGTACGAGGTCCTATACCGTGTATTGTGATGCCTCACGAGTTGGACTCGGCGCGGTATTGATGCAGGACGGTAGGGTGATTGCCTACGCGTCGAGACAGCTGAAGGTGCATGAGAAGAATTGCCCTGTTCATGATTTGGAACTAGCTGCCATTGTTCACGCCTTGAAGATTTGGCGTCATTACTTATATGGGGTCCCTTGTGAGATCTACACTAATCACCGGATCTTGCAGCACTTGCTTAAGAAGAAGGACCTGAATATGCATCAGAGGAGATGGTTGGAGCTACTAAAGGACTATGATATTACTATTCTCTATCATCCGGGCAAGGCTAATGTGGTTGCCGATGCCTTGAGTCGTCGAGCAGAGAGTTTGGGGAGTTTAGCATATCTACCAGCTTCGGAGAGGCCTATGGCGATGGATGTTCAGGCTTTAGCCAGACAGTTTGTTAGACTGGATCTTTCGGAGCCCAGCCGGATTCTGGCATGTGTGGTTTCTCGGTCTTCTCTATTTGACCGCATCAGGGAGCGTCAGTTCGACGACCCTCATTTGCTTGTCCTTCAGGATAGAGTTCGGCGTGGCGATGCTCGAGATGTTACCATCGGGGATGATGGAGTTATGAGGATGCAGGGGCGTATCTGTGTGCCTAATGTGGATGATCTTCGAGAGCCGATTCTAGCAGAGGCCCATAGCTCGCGGTATTCCATCCATCTGGGAGCTGCGAAGATGTATCAGGACTTGAAACAACATTACTGGTGGAGGCGGATGAAGAGGGACATAGTTGATTATGTTTCTAGATGCCTCAACTGCCAGCAGGTGAAGTATGAGCATCAGCGTCCGGGTGGATTGATGCAACGGATCGAGATTCCCGAGTGGAAATGGGAGCGCATTACCATGGACTTTGTATCTGGACTTCCACGAACGGTTAGGAAGTTTGATTCCATTTGGGTCATTGTGGATCGGCTGACCAAGTCCGCCCATTTTATACCGATGAGCACTACATATTCATCGAAGCGACTGGCGGAGATCTATATCAGGGAGGTAGTTCGGCTGCATGGTATTCCAGTTTCCATCATTTCAGATAGAGGCACTCAGTTCACTTCACGGTTCTGGAGAGCTGTACAGCGAGAGTTAGGTACTCGGGTGGAGTTGAGCACAGCATTTCACCCCCCAGACTGATGGGCAGTCCGAGCGCACTATTCGGATTTTGGAGGATATGCTCCGTGCGTGCGTGATTGAGTTTGGAGGTTCATGGGATCACTTCTTGCCACCGGCGGAGTTTGCTTATAACAACAACTACCAGTCTAGTATTCGGATGGCACCGTACGAGGCCCTATATGGTAGGAGGTGCAGTGTCTCCCGTGGGTTGGTTTGAGCCGGCGAGGCCGAGGTTGCTAGGTACCGATATGGTTCGGGAGGCCGTGGACAAGGTCAAGGTGATTCGGGACAGTAGACTTCGTGCAACCCAGTCTAGACGGAAGAGTTATGCGGACAAGCAAGGTTCGCGATGTGGCTTTTATGGTCGGTGAGCGGGTTCTGCTCGAGTCTCGCCCGTGAAGGGCGTTATGAGGTTTGGGAAGAAAGCGAAGCTGAGTCCCGGATTTATTGGCCCTTTTGAGATTTTGAGGCGTATCGGGGAGGTTGCCTACGAGTTAGCCTTACCTCCTAGTCTAGCCGGAGTTCACCCCGTATTTCATGTCTCCATGCTCCGGAGGTACCACGGTGACCCGTCGCATGTGTTGGATTTCACTTCTGTTCAGCTAGACAAGGATCCGTCTTATGTTGAGGAGCCAGTAGCCATTCTAGACAGGCAGGTCAGAAAGCTAAGGTCAAAGAACATCGCTTCGGTAAAGGTTCAGTGGCGGGGCCAGCCGGTCGAAGAGGCGACTTGGGAGACCGAGCAGGATATGCGCAACCAGTACCCTCATCTTTTCACTACTCCAGGTATGTTTTCTATGCTCGTTCGAGGACGAACGAATCTTTTAAGGGTGGGAAGATGTAACGACCCGGCCGGTCGTTTTAGAAAAATTACGCCCTAATCCCTAATTTAACTGTTTCCCTAAGTACATTTCTGCTATTGTGGTTCGCCGGGAGAGTCGGCCCTGAAATTTGAAGTATTTTGGGACACTTAGTCCCTAAATGAGAGCTTTAAAGATAGAAAATGATCCGTAACCGGAACAGTGTTAAGACGATCTTGGAACGGAAATCCGATGGTTCCATTAGCTCCACTGGGTGATTTCGGGGTTGGGAGCGCGTTCGGAATGTATTTTGGAGGTCCTTAGCTCAATTAGGCTTGAAATGCCGAAGGTTGAAATTTTGGCGAATCCGAACGATAGGTGAGATTTTGATCCGGGGTCGGAATGGAATTCCGACAATTTCTGTAGCTTCGTTATGTGAATTTGGATATGTCCGCAAAGTTTCAGGTCATTCGGACGTCGTTTGGTCGGGTTTTAGATCGAATGTGTAATTCGGAAAGTTTTAAGAAATTTAGGCTTGAATTCGATGTGAATTATGGGTTTTGATGTTGTTAGACGTGTTTTTATGATTGGAATGAGTTCGTATCGTGTTTTGGAGTATGTTGGTGGTTTTCGTTGGGGTCCCGGAGCCTCGGGATGAATTCGGGGGTCCAAACGGACCAATTTGTGCCAAAAGGCACTGTTGTTTCTGCTGCAATAATTGCAGAGCAATTTTGCTCTCCGCGATCGCGGAGATGGCCACGCGATCGCGTAAGGTGTGGTGGTAATGCATCGCGATCGCGATGCCTAGGATGCGATCGCGTAAGTCTGGGAGAGTAAGCATCGCGATTGCGTGAGGTAGTATGCGATCGCGTAGGGTAGTTTGGGGAGCCGGACGAGTTTGTTCTTCGCGATCGAGTTCGTGTCATTGCGATCGCGTAGGGTCGCTGAGTTGTTCACTGCGATCGCGTCCGGGATCACGCGATCGCGTAGAGGAAAATAAGGCCGCCAATATTTTGTGCATCGCGATCACAAGCCCAGTGCTGTGATCGCGTAGAGTAAAATGGCCTGGCAGTGACTTTAAGTCCAGAACATTTCAGTCGCGGCCTAACACACCAAAACCGCCATTTTTGAGCTCCAAGAGAGGATTTTGAAGGGGAAACGCTGGGATATCATCGGGAAATCATCGGGGTAAGTTTCTTGACCTTAATTCGTTGGTTTATCATGAAATCCGTGATTATTTCACTGAAATTGGAAGATTAAAGGTGGGTTTGAGCCCTAGGCCTAAATGTTAGAAAATCTTTGATTTGAATGGGCAAACGGAGTCCGATTTCGATAAATTTTATATACACGGACTCGTATTGAGATAAGGAACCCGAAAATATAATTTTCGTGATTTTTCGATAAGTCTACCGAAAGTCGGGTTTTGGCAACTTGTGGGTTTTGGTGCATTTTGAGTTATTTTGATTGGGTAATGCCCAATTGGCCTATTTTGATGTGATTCTATTGATTTTTATCGGATACTACACTTGTGGAGGCCGACATTCGCGGCAAGAGGGTTATTTCTTAGCGGTTTTGTACCAGAATTGAGGTAAGTGACTTGTCTAACCTCGTGTGGGGGACTTTCACCCCTAGGATATTATGTGATACTTTAAATGCCTTGTACGCGAGGTGACGGGCGTGTACATGCGCCGGTTGTTGAACACATACTTTACTTAAAATGTTCAATAAGTGTTATTCCTTTTTTTAGCTGTTAAATTCGATATTCCTACACGGTAGCAGTTAGAAAAGCATGACTAGGTTGTATTTAACTGTCTAGTTGCCTAATTGTCTCTTGAGTTTTCTTGGTAATCGTTGGCATTGTTTATCGGCGAAGTTATAGTTAAGCATATTATACTTCTCTTTGTGTATTCCTCTACTTGCTGTGATTGTGGACTACGAGTTCGATTCCCGGAGATCCTGAGATTTATTGAAATGTGGACCGCGGGTTCGATTCTCGGAGATCCCGAGATTTCTTGAAATGTGGATCGCGGGTTCGATTCCGGAGATCCCGAGATTTATTAAAATGTGGACCGCGGGTTCGATTCCCGAGATCCTGAGATTTATTGAAATGTGGACTACGGGTTCGATTCCCGAGATCCTGAGTTATTGGTAGGGACTGCGGGTTCGATTCCCGGAGATCCTGAGTTATTGAGATATTATTGAGACATGGGCTGCGGGTTCGATTCCCGGAGACCCAGAGGTACTGAGAATGGGACTGTGGGTTCAATTCCCACAGGTCCTGGATTTGTTTTATTGAGTTGGTTATTTGTTGTTAGCTTAATTGTAGATAGTTGCAGTAATCATCTTATTGTTGTTATTTCGGAAATTATTATCATTTAAACTGTTTATTTTTGTTATCATCATTATATTATTGTTTCTCAGTAGGGCCCTGACCTTCCTCGTCACTACTCCATCGAGGTTAGACTTGGCACTTACTGAGTACCGCCATGGTGTACTCATGCTACTCTTATGCACAATTTTGTTGTGCAGATCTAGGTACATCAGAGCAGGCTCGAGCTAGGTGATTTCCGCAGTTTTCTGGAGACCTCGAGGTATGATTTGCTACGTCCGCAGATCCGGAGGCTTTCCTTCTATTCTAATAGTACTAGTTGACATTGTTCTTCATTTCGTTGTTAGATACTCTTTACACATAGAGCCACATTTGTATATTCTCTTTTAGTCTGTGTTACCGTGGGATTTCGGATCTTGGTAACGTTTTATTCAGTTTGTTGACGGATGTATGTGCCAAGCGGCACGGATTACATACCTTTTTATGCTATTTTTCTGCTGTTTCTTATTTAAGTGTTCATAGCTTGTGTATTCCGCAACGTGTTAGGCTTACCTAGTTGTGGGAACTGGGTGCCATCACGACATGTTCACGATTGGTGAACTAGGGTCGTGACAGCTGTGAGCTAGTTATTGGATACCGCAAGGATCGTTATCATTGTCTTGTGATATTGACATGCTAGTTTACTACCAGTCCGTAGCTATTACTGTTATCATGTTATTTCCAATCTCTGGAACTTTGATATTACTGTTTTCCAACTAAAAAATGACTGGTAGTGGATCGGGCTGCGCGCCGCAGCGGTATATATGTTTTGTAACTTATCCGGCCTCTCTTTCTTATTTTTGGTATTGACATTAACAGAAAGGGGAGTCTCAACCAGTAAGCACATCCCTGGAGGTAAGAAGAGAAGGGTTTTCAGCACAGTTTTTATATATACAGTTCACGCAATATCAAAGCGGTAAACATGTAGCACATTAATCAAGACATATAATGAAATCAGATATAAGCAAAAACAATAATTTTAAATGAGCTCGAATTCTTAAACCCTGAACCGAAGTTCTGGGTTATATGTCCCCAGCAGAGTCTCCAGAGCTGTCACACCTCCTTTTTACGCTGACCCGAGAGGGCGCGAGATGAAGGAGTTTTTTCCAATTAAAGGACAATCAAAATGGGATTCATTTATTAAGAGATTTAGAGTCGCCACTTGGGAGATTTATGGTGTCCCAAGTCACCGGTTTGAATCCCGAATTGAGGAAAGGTTTGACTCTATTTAACAGTCCGCGAACCAGAAATCCGGATAAGGAATTCTGTTAACCCGGGAGAAGGTGTTAGGCATTCCCGAGTTCCGTGGTTCTAGCACGGTCGCTCAATTATCGTACTTGGCTTCTTTATCTTATTTTATAATATGCCTTAACTTATGTACAAATTTTAATTTTTAACCTCTTATGATATTATTATTATAAAAATTATTATTATTATTATTATTATTATTATTATTATTATTATTATTATTATTATTATTATTATTATTATTATTATTATTATTATTATTATTATTATTATTATTATTATTTTTACAAAGAATTGCAACGTTGTGAAAATGTATCTCGAACCACGTCGCACCAGTGCACCCGTGGTTGTCAACACATTTCGACTCCGTTGAGATTTGGATTTGAGTCACATAAATGTGCACCCGAATTTAAGGAGATAAGATTATTAAATATGCGCCTAAAGATACTAACGCATTTTGTGTTTGGGAAAGGCCGTGAAATCCGCTAAACGGCACATCCTGGAATCTAAATGTTTTTCGTAATAATCATCTGTTGAGGGCCCCGCAATTTGCGTGTTACTTTGGAAAGGCTCGTCTCATTTTTTAAAGGCCAACCTAAAAATAACTACATTTTTTCTATCGATCAATTATATTAAAGGGAAAATAGTCTAAATTGGAATATATAGTAAATGGCTAAGTAGAATATAAGAGTAATATTTTTGCAAACACACACTTCCGATCAGTAACTAGGAGATCAAGTCAATCCAATTTATTATATGATATGTGCCAACTACCTACACTATTCAAATGCGTGATTGATAACCCTATGTAGGATCTACAATCAGTTTTCCCGAATTCATATTACATACTAACATTCAATATTCAAAATAACACTATACGATACTACATTATGCTAATGAGTAGTAACTATCTTCAGGAATTCCCCTTATACAATTCTAAGTTGCTCTAATTAACCAACAACATATAGTTTAATCATTTGTTTTTACATGACACTAAAACAGAAACTAAAAGCTTTGGCACAACAACTCAATCAGCTTCTACTTCATTTCCATAAGCCTGAGATCAACAAAATGTGTACCTGGAATTCGAAAAGCATGGAAAATGGAGGAAAGAAATCAGTAGCAATTCTCGGCAAGCCACAGCAAACAACAGCAGCAACAGATCCCAGCCAACACTAACCACTATGAAATAGTAACACGTAATCTAGGGAACAAACTGAGATCCCAGAAATCTAACTCAAACCCATAGAGAACTCAAGAAAGATCAACTGCAGTTTCCAGAAAAACCAGCAACAAACTAACAAAGGACTCAAGTAAGACAAGAACCTTTAGACAAACTGAACACGCAGGTGAGAGAAACGAAACAGAGAAGGCTTATTGAGGTTCTACCCAACCCATCAACTGGAAAAGAACACAGCCTACAATCAAAAGACAATGGAATAGTCTTTTTCTTTTCCTAAGCTCTATGTATTCCAGTGTTTCTGCCCTAAGTCCAGTCCCTGGACAGAATGTACTCCTTACTGTATGTTTTCCCGGGATTTTCTCTATGTGTGTGTGTATCAATCTGGAAAATACAGCCTTTCTTTTCCCTCTACCACCTCATCTCCCAGATTATTTCCCCCTCTGTTTAAAACTCTCTCTGTGTGTATCTCTTTTTCAGAATTCTCTTCAATGTATGTTCCTTGAACTCTGAATCTCTAATCAACTAAAACTCACAGGCTCTCAAATCTATCCTGTCCTATGAAACTCTTTTCGTATCTCCTCTTAGACCTCCTTTAAACTCTATATTTTTCCTTAAATTCCCAGGATCCTCGACTACCCCAATGTCCTCTCTATATCCCATGTCTGTCCCCTTTTATAACTTTCAAGATTCAAAACAAAAGCCTCATTTTCATTATTTTAAACCAAACAACCATGTTATTCCCTTCCCTTTTCTTTACACCTCTGCATTTCAGCTTTTTCTGAATTGTTCCCCATGTGAGCTAACTTTCCCGCTCAAAAATCACTCAAACAGCCATACCAATTCCCTTTTATAGTGCACTGGCATTACCCCCTTTAAATTAAACACTGACTAACAACTACACAGCTATAACCAATTCATTCCCAAATCAGAAATCAACCAAACCTTAATTCAATTCAACTTGCTAGTGTTGTCCAACATTTCGAACAACAAAATCACGAATTTAAACAACGACGTCTGTTATTCGACCATAATGTACATGATCGACAACAAATGATCGACTCACGAATTTAATCGATTATAGCTTTAACGGACAGATTTTTCAGAAATCGTTTATCCAAATTAACTAGTTGACGACCTTAAGTGAATGAATCATACGAAGCGATTACACCAAACCATATATTCAATCAAACAAGAAAAGAGATAATTTGACCAAATAAACAGTCTGTAGGAGAATAAATGAAAACAGAGAAAACAACTAAAAAAATGGAATCAATAAACACTTATACTAAATAAAAATCAGAAAGAATAAAATGAAAATACCTTAAACAGTGAGGAAAATCGGAAATCGAATAGACTTGGGCTCGAAGGGACTTGAAATTGCCTTTTTTAAAGTCGAACAGATTTTAATTGAAATGTTTTCAAACGAAAACATTCCAATTAAAGTCTATTAACTTCAATTTGTTTTAATTCGGACAAAATCCCTAGTTTTCGAATTCTAGGGTTCTTGAAGGCTATTTTTGGGGTTTGACTAATTTCGGTTGGATTCGAGCCGGACCAATGGTGGTGTTCGGTTACGAGGAAGGTCAGGAGAGCAATTGGTACGAGTTTGGGGTCAATCGGAGTTGGTTCGAGTTTGACTCGAATCTTCAAATGAAGATTCGAGAATTTCCTGATTGATTCGAGATCAGTGATTGCCGGATTCTTGTAGAGGGGGTTAAGGTGATCGTGTGGTGTTATTTTGGTGGCCGGCGGCATTGTTGCCACCGGGCTTTGGGCGGTGGGACAGGGCGTCGGCCGCTAGGGTTTCGGGGGAGAAGGGAGTGAAGTAGAGAGAAGGGTTGTTTTTTGGGTGAAATGAAAATGGGAATAGGGTCTTGGGGTATCTGATTTTGGATTAATTGATTTCAACCGTTGGATGATAAAAATCCAACGGCCAAGATTAAGAAATGGGGTGATTAATGTGGTCCATCGGATTGATGATGATCGACGACCTGGATCATCTAGGGGGGAAACGGGGCTGGAATGGGTATTTGGTCTTATTGGGGTATTTTGTTTGGGCTTAGTCTTTTTTAATGAAAGATGGCCCAAATGTGGTTTGTTCTTCTATTTTTTGTGTTATTTTCTATTATTTCCTTAAAATAAAACTAAAAATTCTTAAAATTCTAAATTAACTTATAGAAATAAATCAACTTATAAAAGGTACGAGTTAAATCGTTATAACACTTAACACAAAATTAAATAACAATTAGGGCTAAAACCACACAATTAGACTTTAGACATTAAACACATATTTTTGTTATTTTCCATTTTCGTCAAATAAATTTAATTACTCTAAATTACAAATATGAATTTTATATGCAGAATGCAAACATTTTTTTTATATTTTATATTAATTTAAATAAATAGACACGCACACACAAAAATGCAAATAATAAGAGAAAAATATCATAAAATCATAAAATCACGCACAACACAAAACTATTTTATTTTTTTGAATTTTTTGGGAGTAATTCTCATGTAGGGCAAAAATCACGTGCTCACAGCTGCCCCTCTTTGCGCGGAAACATGAAGAGTTTTCGTGCAAAGATAAGTGAGTGGATACGAGCGATTTTTGCCCGTTTGAGCACTCCGTATGAAGCATTTTTTGGAAAAGTTTGACCGAGCCTTTGCTTCGGGTGGCTTCCTACATATCCTGGGCTAAACAGGAATCAGGTCAATGTAGTTCGAGAAGTTTTGGTAGTCGGGACTACCATGGACTGAGATTTTGCTGTTACTGTTGCTATCATTGCTGCTGTTGCTGCTTACTGCTTAACTGATCTCCTTATTACATCGTGCTAAACGAAAAATAAGAAGCTAGACTAAGTTACAGTATTGCAAATTCTTAACTATCTTTTCAGCTTGATCTTGTCATGTTCATTGCCATCCTACCGGCTTTGATATTTCTTCAATGCTTCTTCTCTTCTGACAATTGTTATTTCGGCCTATCTTGATTGCCAAACTCCGACCATTGGTCCCTTCCTTGTGATCTTCGAACTATTCTACTTCGAAGTCTGAATCTATCTTTTCTGATCCTTGTTGCCTTCCTTCTGATTCATGCTGGGGATTTCCGTTACACTCCGTCACTTTCCGATTGTTCACTATCCTTATCAAATCTTGGAAACTGAGACGCCGTTCTGCTTTTCCGGCGGGCTTCTGACTTTATCGACAAACTCTAATCATAAATCGCCATTCCATTCTTCAGGCGGGCACCTGATTTCAACAACAACTTCAAAATAATAACTCGCCACTCCGTTCTTCAGGCGGGCTCCCTGACTTCAACTACAACTTCAAAACTAAATCGCCACTCCATTCTTCAGGCGGGCTCCCTGACTTCAACTACAACTTTCAAACTAAATCGCCACTCCATTCTTCAGGCGGGCTCCCTGACTTCAACTACAACTTCAAAACTAAATCGCCATTCCATTCTACAGGCGGGCTCCCTGACTTCAACAACAAATTTTGAAAACTAAATCGCCACTCCATTCTGCAGGCGGGCTCCCTGACTTCAACAACAAATTTTGAACTTCATCCCACTCCGTATCGTCTTCCTTTGCTTCCTACACCACTTTCTTCTTCCTGCATCACCTCTTAAACCATCCTTTCTCCTAAATTACCTTGTTCTGGAACCGCTTTCCTCCTGGGTCGTGTTGTTTTCCCTCCTGACTGCTGGGGATATCTTTAGAATTGTTTACTTGCCTGCTGAGGATAATGATGCTGGGAAAATTTTCCTTCATTCCCTCCTTTCCTTTGACTCATGCGCTTGGATTTGCGTTGGGAACTCTTGTTGTAACTCTCTGCTTTATGGTGTGTTACTGGTTTCAAGACCTGCAATGTAAAGACTGAAGACTTGCCTCTTGTTATACAGGTAGGCGCCTGCTTTTGTTAGAAACTTTTGAATTTAAAATGCATGCTCGCAATAATTTACAAAATATGCATAGGACAATGTAAAATAAAACAACGTAAAATATCCTATTCGAGGGCGAATACTCCCATTGTATCCTATTCGAGGGCGAATACTCCCATCGTATCCTATTCGAGGGCGAATACTCCCATTGTATCCTATTCGAGGGCGAATACTCCCATTGTATCCTATTCGAGGACGAATACTCCCATTGTATCCTATTCGAGGGCGAATACTCCCATTGTATCCTATTCGAGGGCGAATACTCCCATCATATCCTATTCGAGGGCGAATACTCCCATCATATTCTATTCGAGGGCGAATACTCCCATCGTATTCTATTCGAGGGCGAATACTCCCATCGTATTCTATTCGAGGGCGAATACTCCCATTGTATCCTATTCGAGGGCGGATACTCCCATCGTATTCTATTCGAGGGCGAATACTCCCATTGTATCCTGTTCGAGGGCGAATACTCCCATGAGATCAGTGTATGAAAGTGAACAAACCCATCGTATTCTATTCGAGGGCGAATACTCCCATCGTATTCTATTCGAGGGCGAATACTCCCATCGTATTCTATTCGAGGGCGAATACTCCCATCATATTCTATTCGAGGGCGAATACTCCCATCGTATTCTATTCGAGGGCGAATACTCCCATCGTATTCTATTCGAGGGCGAATACTCCCATCGTATTCTATTCGAGGGCGAATACTCCCATCGTATTCTATTCGAGGGCGAATACTCCCATCATATTCTATTCGAGGGCGAATACTCCCATCGTATTCTATTCGAGGGCGAATACTCCCATCGTATCCTATTCGAGGGCGAATACTCCCATCGTATTCTATTCGAGGGCGAATACTCCCATCGTATTCTATTCGAGGGCGAATACTCCCATCGTATCCTATTCGAGGGCGAATACTCCCATCGTATTCTATTCGAGGGCGAATACTCCCATTGTATCCTATTCGAGGGCGAATACTCCCATTGTATCCTATTCGAGGGCGAATACTCCCATTGTATCCTCTTCGAGGGCGAATACTCCCATTGTATCCTATTCGAGGGCGAATACTCCCATTGTATCCTATTCGAGGGCGAATACTCCCATTGTATCCTATTCGAGGGCGAATACTACCATTGTATCCTATTCGAGGGCGAATACTCCCATTGTATCCTATTCGAGGGCGAATACTCCCATTGTATTCTATTCGAGGGCGAATACTCCCATTGTATCCTATTCGAGGGCGAATACTCCCATCGTATTCTATTCGAGGGCGAATACTCCCATTGTATCCTATTCGAGGGCGAATACTCCCATTGTATCCTATTTGAGGGCGAATACTCCTATCGTATTCTATTCGAGGGCGAATACTCCCATTGTATCCTATTCGAGGGCGAATACTCCCATGAGATCAATGTATGAAAATGAACAAACCTGAGACGTCCTGTTCGAAGGTGGACAAACCTGAAACATCCTATTTGAAGGTGGACAAACCTGAGACGTCCTGTTCGAAGGTGGACAATCCTGAAACATCCTATTAGGTGGACAAACCTGACACGTCATCTTGAATTACCTTCTCGTTTCTCCGAGAAAATTTTCAACAACGGCAGAAAATTTTCTGCCCCAGTATTGGTGTTCTTCCTTGTGGCATGACTTTCCGCTATCAATAGCATTTTCTTTCCCTGTTTCAAATCAAAGAAAATTTGTTAGTTCAAAACATTGTGAGCGGTTGTGCTGCTCCTGTGAGGTGGTTTTTCCTTTTCTCCTTTCCCTCGCTCGGGGTTCCCAAAACTTGTAGGGGAATGATTTCATTTGCTGGAGATGATATTCCTACTGGGGATGGGTTTTTCCATTTATCCCTTCCCCTTTCTGTGTTTCTCAACTTGCTGGGGGTTATTTTGTTGAAGATGAGATTTCCTTTCTTCCTTTACCACTCTGTGTTGTCCGACCACCTCGGAACTTGCTGAAGATAACACTGCTGGTGGATTTTCATTTCCTCAAAATTGGTGTTTCACTCTTCTGAAGACTGTTGGAGATGACATTGGTTTAAATATTGCTTCCCTTAAGGCCTTCTTCCTTCCCTTTTCCCCAAGTGGGACTCGACTTCCAGAAAATTTTCAAAATGAAAAGAAAATTTTCTGCCCCAGTTTAATAATCTTCTTTGCACCATACTTCTCTGCCATCAATGACACTTCCTTGCTTTGGAAAGTTGGTGGCAAGTTTTGAAGTCATTCCTCACTTGTTCTGACTAGACAGACTTTGATGGGGAATTTTTGATAAAATGAGAGAGATAAAAAGAAAAATAGAAGATAAAGGAAAAAATGACTCTCTAACAAGAAATGACTATAAAAACTTATCAAACGCGAATACCAACTCTACTGGTCATGACATGCACATATGGCCTATCCTCTGTCGTCAATCGCATTTCACAATTTCCTCTGACTATCACCTTTATTCGACTTGAAGTGCCCGATGGGTTTTCACTTTCAAGCCTCTCTCATTTTGATTTTCTCCCAGCTTTCGTCGCCTTATGTTGCCTGTGAAGGTTTTCACCGGTAAGACTCTTTCATTTGTATCACTTTTAGCTGGGGATTGGGGTGTCACTGCTAAGACTCTCTCGTGTTTCCTTTCTGCTGGGAATCAGAGTCTTTTCTGCTGAGAATCAGAGTGTTATATTTTGATAGGACTCTCTCACTTGCCTGACGTGGCATCTTTTGAAGACTGATCGGAAGGTCTTTCTTTGGACCGTAATGTGGGATTTGGAAAGGGCTAGAAGGAAAGGGTATTGAAGGCTCAAAACAAAATCAATTTTGAGTTCAAAATTTACAACCTTCGGACCTAAATTTATTTATAATCAACACAATTTTTCTTTGCCCCAGTTTCTTACTTGGGAATTTTTTATTTCTTTATTTACATTATGACCGAGCTGTGAAGCGCCTACGTATCCTCTTTAAGGAATCAGGTCGAACGTAGTTTCCAATTCCCTTTTTTTCAAGTTTCTCTTTCTCCTTCATTTTTCTTTTTCTTTTCTTTTCTTTATCTCTTTTTGTTGTTTTTTTTTATCCCTTTCTTCTCTTGTCTTTCTAACTTGTGTTTCTAGTCTTTGCAACTAATTCCGAAGGAGGGGTATGAAAAAATTTAAAATAAGGCTCAAAGGGTTGATGATGGATAAAGTGTTTGGATAGCAGAACAAAATGCCTTCGTCATTCCAATCTTCAAAACATGCCAAGTTCAGACAACATATTCACGACATCTTCTATTTGTGCCCTGATTGATAACCATATCGTCCATTCGCCTTTTCATTTATCATTTTAAAGTATTGCTGGATGACACTTTTATTTCAGTATTACGAGCGAACCCCGTCTTAGCATGGCCAATTTTCTTTTAAGGGTTTCTTCGTGTTTTACTTGCCCCAGTCTCACATGATTCGGGCTCCGAATAATCTCAAATCATTTTTTTTTAAAATGACCTGATTATCTTCTAATTGCTTCATGATTAACCCTTAATATTAGGCCAAACTTATGTGCGATGCCATGTCATTAGAGTTGGCGTTCGAACAAATGACAAATTCAAAGATAGTAAAACTAAACAAAAGACGAACCAGGTAATAAAAGACCAAACGTTTCACTAAACAGAGAATTGATTCAAATATAAACAAGCAAACCAAAAATACAAACCGGAAACGACACTTGATAAGACTGGGCAACTGAAATGACCAAAATGGAAAGATAAGAGGGTTTCACTACAAGACAAAATCTAGGTCACAACCATAGAAACAACTCGGACAAAAGAAATGACAACAAAAACAAACCACCGAAAACTCCTCCCGATTACCAAGCATGACTTCTCATATACCAATTTCTGCCGATTGGTTTTGCTTTGGAATACAGATCGGGCTTCTTAATTTTCCCTTCCCTTGTGTATCAATTTGATCATATGGGTCTAAGGGTGAGTTGGCAATGGATTCTGATTAATGTTGGGTGCCTCTGGTGTCTGAACCTCGATCTTATTGGTGTTAATAGGATTTTGTACTGCATGTTTTAGTTTCCAATATTTCTCGGTATCATGTCCGAGAGCCCCTGAACAATACTCACAGCTTACCGAGCGATCCACATTTGGGGGTAGGGGATTTGGCAATCTTGTCTCAATAGGAATCAACAAACCTATCTGCTTCAATTTGTGGAACAGAGCAGTATAAGTTTCTCCCAACTCAGTGAAGGTTCTTTGTGCCTTTTCCTTTATGAAGGCATGATTCCCTCGGAAACCTGGTCCTGGAGGGTTATTGTAAGCCCTTGGTGGTGGATATGTGTTTCGGGGAGGGTGATTAGGGTGATTTGGGTGGTAGGGTTTGGCTTGGTAATGAGGTGAAGGACCTTTCGATCTGGACCAAGTACCCTCCTCTACCGTTGCAACTTCTTCTCTTCTCTTCTTCCCGAATGCAACCCCTGTGCCATTCTGAATAGCTTGAGTTGTTGCTTTCAACGCGGAATAGCTCAAGATCTTATTGGACTTAAGTCCCTCTTCTATCATTCCGCCCATTTTGACCACCTCATTGAAAGATTTACCAACCGATGTCACCAGGTGACTAAAGTAAGTTGGCTCCGGTGTCTGAAAGAAGTAATCCACCATCTCGTTCTCTCTCATCGGGGGATCTACCCTTGCTGCCTGTTCCCTCCAGCGGAACCCAAATTCTCTAAAGCTTTCGGCGGGTTTCTTCTCTAACTTTAGCAATGATAAGCGATCGGGGATTATTTCAAGATTATATTGAAACTGGCCGATGAATGCTTGGGCCATGTCATCCCATGTAAACCATCTGCTGGGATCCTGCCTGGTGTACCATTCTAATGCGGACTCTCCCAAACTCTGACCGAAGTAAGCTATCGAATTTCATCTCGCCCTCCGGCTCCTCGCATTTTGCTGCAGAAACCTCGGAGATGGGCTACTGGGTCACCATGCCCCTCGTATATATCAAACTTGGGCATTTTGAACCCAGCGGGCAACTGGACATCTGGAAATGGGCACAGATCTTTGTAAGCAACGCTGACTTGGTTGCCTAAACCATGCATATTCCTGAAGGATTGCTCCAAGCTTTTGACTTTCCGAATAACTTCCTCATGCTCCAAACTTTTGAAGTGCTTTTCCGGTTCTGCCGGGTTATCCCAGTGAGGGGTGTGTGAATGCGGTTCAGGAGCCTTAAAGGTAGGCTCGGGAGCATAACAATGATTGTCATGTATTTGGAAAAGCGGTTCACTGGACGACTTTTGTAAAGTAGCAGGTGGAGGTGCCACAAAAACAGGGGTGACCGGAGGAGGAGTATTTTGTCTAACCTGGTGGAACCTGGGATGTATAAGGGTTTTCCCCTTGATAATATGGATAGATCGGTGCACTTGTCGAGGGGTCAATAGGCGGACGCTCTGGAGTTGGTGTAAGAGTAGGAAGGTTTGGTGATGACTGTCCCCTAGCCCAGGCTAGGTGCATCTCTGTTATTTGTTGTCTCAACCGGTCCACCTCCTCTTTCATAATCTGTATCTCTGTTTTCTCTCCGTCGAGACTTTTGCCGAAACTAGACATGCTTGCTAGAATTGGACCTTTTGATCTAGTATGGTAATGGTGATTGGCCAGAATATTCTGTCAAGCCAACCGCTAAACTTTCTGAAAATGCAACAAACTTGTAAGCTCACAGAGTTTAACAGATATGTTATCGCACGTTGGATGCAATGCACCTAGTCAGTGAACCATATATGTATTCAATGCATGCATCATTCGAGCTTTTCCTTTTCAATTATCCTTGAAAACCTTGCTTGTTATTAACCTCCATTTTTTCTTTTTCTTTTTTTTTTGGAATAAAAACCTTGTTTTTTACAGACACGGCCTTTCAGCGCCTCGGGGACGAAGATTATAAGGCTGTGAGGGTCAATTGACCAAAAAATCTACAAAATGACCCAAAAGTGGCCGTTTATGCAAAGTCGGCCTTCTGGCGTCCCTTTCGGGTACATTCTGCTATTTTTTGAAAACGGACACTTTGATTTTATTGACAAAATTAAACACACATTTTTTTTTTGATTTTTTTTTAAAAGGGGTGGTAACCCAAACTTTATTTTGAGGCTACGACCTTTCAACATTTCCACATGGAATATTTCAAGGTTATTATTCAAAAAGAAAAAGAAAAGACTTCAAAGTGGCCATTTTTGCAAAAACAGCCTTCCGGCGTCCTTTCGGAACATTCGGCTATTTTCAAAAACAGCGTTACTTTGATTTTATTGAAAACTAAAACTTCGACATTTTTTTTTATTATTTTTTTATTTTTTGAAGGGGTGGTTGGACCCGATGAGGGTTGCCTACGTATCCCACCTTATGGGGAGAATCAAACCTGCGTAGTTCGGTTGAATAAAACAAACTACATCTGTAAATGAAACAAACTATATATTATTATTATTATTATTTTTTCACACATTTTTTATATTAAAACAAACTTTTGTTTTCCTTTCTTTTTTTTAAGTAAAAAAAACAAACTATTTTGAAACTATATTTTTTTTAATCACACATTTGTTTTTATTTTACAACAAACGTTTTTTTTCTTTTTAAGTAAAAAAAAACTATTTTGAAACTAATTTTTTTATTTATTTTAATCACACATTTTTTTTATTTCACAACAAACGTTTTTTTCTTTTTTTTAAGTAAAAAAAACAAACTATTTTGAAACTATATTTTTTTTAATCACACATTTGTTTTTATTTTACAACAAACGTTTTTTTTCTTTTTAAGTAAAAAAAAACTATTTTGAAACTAATTTTTTTATTTATTTTAATCACACATTTTTTTTATTTCACAACAAACGTTTTTTTCTTTTTTTTTTAAGTAAAAAAAAAACAAACTATTTTGAAACTATATATTTTTTTTTAATCACACATTTTTTTATTTTACAACAAACGTTTTTTTTCTTTTTAAGTAAAAAAAGAAACAAACTATTTTGAAACTATTTTTTTTTTCATTTTCCTCAATATATAAAAAAAACGGTTAGCCTGCAAGTCTGAAACAAATAAATGCGTAAAACAAACAGGATGCAGCAGGATGGTCTTTTCATTTCAGGTCACCTGTCCTAGACGAACCCAACCCCTGTGTTGAGTCCCCTAAGTCAAATGCAACATGATGCAAATAAGCGTTCCTACTAGGGATCCGGCATGAAGTCATGTTATTCTAAGTTCAAAACCTCGGTATATGATCTAGACTGTGTACCCGAGCGGACAACTCGAGCTGAGGAAGGAGCTCCTTTCCGGGAACCAAAAGGCCAGCGGCTTAGAAACTTTCCGAACCTCTTTCTTATTTCAGGGTATGACACTAACAGAATAGGGAGTCTCAACCAGTAAGCACATCCCCGGGGGTGAGAAAAGAATGGTTTCGGCACAGTATATATATACAGTTCAAACAATATCAAAGCGATAAAAAAAATATCATTTTGCACATTTACACCCAAGATAATAAACCAAATACAACAATTATTCAAAGTCGAGTTCTAAAACCCTGATCCAGTGGTTCTGGGTTCATCATATCGTTGGAAAATGTGTCTAGACTGGCTTTTACTCGAGCGGACAACTCGAGCCGAGGAGTGTCAGTGCACCGGTAGCATGGCTTTCCGGCTTAATTGACAATGCTCCCCGCCTAAACATGTGTGACTACAAATCCTTCACCGAGTGCCAAGCACCACAGCTATCTTGAGAAAACGGGCTATGTCCAGCAAATGCCCGATATTATTTTAAAGAGACTCAGAAGAAGAAAATGGGTATCAGAACAATTTATATACAATTCACAAAATATCAAAGGTAAAAAGCAATATTTAGCACATTAAATACAAACATATAATAAATTCAGATAATAAATGATCCAAATACAACAATTATTCAAAGCTCGAATTCTTAAACCATGAACCAGTGGTTCTTGGGTTTTTCAGATCCCCAGCAGAGTCGCCAGAGCTGTCACACCTCCTTTTGGCGCTAACCCGCGAGGGCGCGATGTGAAGGAGTTTTTTCCAATTAAAGGACAATCAAAATGGGATTCATTTATTAAGAGATTCAGAGTCGCCACTTGGGAGATTTATGGTGTCCCAAGTCACCGGTTTGAATCACGAATCGAGGAAAGGTTTGACTCTATTTAACGGTCTGTGAATCAGTAATCCGGATAAGGAATTCTGTTAACCCGGGAGAAGGTGTTAGGCATTCCCGAGTTCCGTGGTTCTAGCACGGTCGCTCAATTATCGTACTTGGCTTCTTTATCCGATCTTTATAATATGCCTTAACTTAATGTGCAAATTTTAATTTTTAACCTCTTATGATATTATTATTATAAAAATTATTATTCTTATGATATTATTATTATAAAAAATATTTATTATTATTATTATTTTTACAAAGAGTTGCAACGTTGTAAAAATGTATCTCGGACCACGTCGCACCAGTGCACCCGTGGTTGTCAACACATTTCGACTCCGTTGAGATTTGGATTTGAGTCACATAAATGTGCACCCGAATTTAAGGAGATAAGATTATTAAATACGCGCCTAAAGATACTAACGCGTTTTGTGTTTGGGAAAGGCCGTGAAATCTGCTAAATGACACATCCCGGAATCTAAATGTTTTTCGTAATAATCATCTATTGAGGGCCCCGCAATTTGCGTGTTACTTTGGCGAGGCTCATCTCATTTTTAAAAAAGGCCAACCTAAAAATAACTACATTTTTCTATCGATCAATTATATTAAAGGGAAAATAGTCTAAATTGGAATAGATAGTAAATGGCTAAGTAGAATATAAGAGTAATATTTTTGCAAACACACACTTCCGATCAGTAACTAGGAGATCAAGTCAATCCAATTTATTATATGATATGTGCCAACTACCTACTCTATTCAAATGCGTGATTGGTAACCCTATGTAGGATCTACAATCAGTTTTCCCGAATTCATATTACATACTAACATTCAATATTCAAAATAACACTATACGATACTACATTATGCTAATGAGTAGTAACTATCTTCAGGAATTCCCCTTATACAATTCTGAGTTGCTCTAATTAACCAACAACGTATAGTTTAATCATTTGTTTTTATGTGACACTAAAACAGAAACTAAAAGCTTTGGCACAACAACTCAATCAACTTCTACTTCATTTCCATAAGCCTGAGATCTACAAAATGTGTACCTGGAATTCGAAAAGCACGGAAAATGGAGGAAAGAAATCAGTAGCAATTCTCGGCAAGCCACAAGCAAACAACAGCAGCAACAGATCCCAGCCAACACTAACCACTATGAAATAGTAACACGTAATCTAGGGAACAAACTGAGATCCCAGAAATCTAACTCAAACCCATAGAGAACTCAAGAAAGATCAACTGCAGTTTCCAGAAAAACCAGCAACAAACTAACAGAGGACTCAAGTAAGACAACAACCTTTAGACAGACTGAACACGCAGGTGAGAGAAACGAACCAGAGAAGGCTTATAGAGGTTCTACCCAACCCATCAACTGGAAAAGAACACAGCCTGCAATCAAAAGACAATGGAATAGTCTTTTTCTTTTCCTAAGCTCTATGTATTCCAGTGTTTCTGCCCTAAGAGGGGTTGCTCTGATGGTAAGCAACCCCCACTTCCAACTGAGAGGTTGTGAGTTCGAGTCTCCCCAAGAGCAAGGTGGGTAGTTCTTGGAGGGAAGGATGCCGGGGGTCTATTTGGAAACAGCCTCTCTACCTTAGGGTAGGGGTAAGGTCTGCGTACACACTACCCTCCCCAGACCCCACTACAATCAAAAGACAATGGAATAGTCTTTTTCTTTTCCTAAGCTCTATGTATTCCAGTGTTTCTGCCCTAAGTCCAGTCCCTGGACAGAATGTACTCCTTACTGTATGTTTTCCCGGGATTTTCTCTATGTGTGTGTGTATCAATCTGGAAAATACAGCCTTTCTTTTCCCTCTACCACCTCATCTCCCAGATTATTTCCCACTCTGTTTAAAACTCTCTCTGTGTGTATCTCTTTTTCAGAATTCTCTTCAATGTATGTTCCTTGAACTCTCAATCTCTAATCAACTAAAACTCACAGGCTCTCAAATCTATCCCCTCCTATGAAACTCTTTTCGTATCTCCTCTTAGACCTCCTTTAAACTCTCTATTTTTCCTTAAATTCTCAGGATCCTCGACTACCCCAATGTCCTCTCTATATCCCCTATCTGTCCCCTTTTATAACTTTCAAGATTCAAAACAAAAGGCTCATTTTCATTATTTTAAACCAAACAGCCATGTTATTCCCTTCCCTTTTCTTTACACCTCTGCATTTCAGCTTTTTCTGAATTGTTACCCATGTGAGCTAACTTTCCAGCTCAAAAATCACTCAAACAGCCATACCAATTCCCTTTTATAGTGCACTGGCATTACCCCCTTTAAATTAAACACTGACTAACAACTACACAGCTATAACCAATTCATTCCCAAATCAGAAATCAACCAAACCTTAATTCAATTCAACTTGCTAGTGTTGTCCAACATTTCGAACAACAAAATCACGAATTTAAACAACGACGTCTGTTATTCGACCATAATGTACATGATCGACAACAAATGATCGACTCACGAATTTAATCGATTATAGCTTTAACGGACAGATTTTTCAGAAATCGTTTATCCAAATTAACTAGTTGACGACCTTAAGTGAATGAATCATACGAAGCGATTACACCAAACCATATATTCAATCAAACAAGAAAAGAGATAATTTGACCAAATAAACAGTCTGTAGGAGAAGAAATGAAAACAAAGAAAACAACTAAAAAAAATGGAATCAATAAACACTTATAATAAAAATCAAAAAGAATAAAAATGAAAATACCTTAAACAGTGAGGAAAATCGGAAATCGAACAGACTTGGGCTCGAAGGGACTCGAAATCGCCTTTTTTGAAGTCGAACAGATTTTAATTGAAATGTTTTCAAACGAAAACATTCCAATTAAAGTCTATTAACTTCAATTTGTTTTAATTCGGACAAAATCCCTAGTTTTCGAATTCTAGGGTTCTTGAAGGCTATTTTTGGGGCTCGAACATTTCTAGCCGGATTCGAACCAAACCAAGTTTGGTTCGGTTACGAGGAAGGTCCGGAGAGCAATTGGTACGAGTTTGGGGTCAATCGGAGTTGGTTCGAGTTTAACTCGAATCTTCAAATGAAGATTCGAGAATTTCCTGATTGATTCGAGATCAGTGATTGCCGGATTCTTTTAGAGGGGGTTAAGGTGATCGTGTGGTGTTATTTTGGTGGCCGGCGGCGTTGTTGCCGCCAGGTTTTGGGTGGTGGGACAGGGCGTCGGCCGCTAGGGTTTCGGGGGAGAAGGGAGTGAAGTAGAGAGAAGGGTTGTTTTTTGGGTGAAATGAAAATGGGAATAGGGTCTTGGGGTATCTGATTTTGGATTAATTGATTTCAACCGTTGGATGATAAAAATCCAACGGCCAAGATTAAGAAATGGGGTGATTAATGTGGTCCATCGGATTGATGATGATCGACGACCTGGATCATCTAGGGGGAAAACGGGGCTGGACTGGGTATTGGGTCTTATTGGGGTATTTTGTTTGGGCTTAGTCTTTTTTAATGAAAGATGGCCCAAATGTGGTTTGTTCTTCTATTTTTTGTGTTATTTTCTATTATTTCCTTAAAATAAAACTAAAAATTCTTAAAATTCTAAATTAACTTATAGAAATAAATCAACTTATAAAAGGTACGAGTTAAATCGTTATAACACTTAACACAAAATTAAATAACAATTAGGGCTAAAACCACATAATTAGACTTTAGACATTAAACACATATTTTTGTTATTTTCCATTTTCGTCAAATAAATTTAATTACTCTAAATTACAAATATGAATTTTATATGCAGAATGCAAACATTTTTTTTATATTTTATATTAATTTAAATAAATAGACACGCACACACAAAAATGCAAATAATAAGAGAAAAATATCATAAAATCATAAAATCACGCACAACACAAAACTATTTTATTTTTTTGAATTTTTTGGGAGTAATTCTCATGTAGGGCAAAAATCACGTGCTCACAGCTACCCCTCTTTGCGCGGAAACATGAAGAGTTTTCGTGCAGCAGGACCTGACTCCCTTTCTAGCTGTCTTTTCATTTCCTGCTGTCATTTCTTTTCGCACTGAGTTTTGTTGTAAACCTTATTACACTTATGTTCATTAGAGGCTCATAACTCTTGACCCTTCGGTCTATGGGAGTTAGTATGTGTAGGGACTTGGTTCCCCATTTTCGATATATATATCACTGTTGTTTCATGTTTTGATATGTTTAATTGTGATAAAGCGAGCTCCTAGCTCCGTTATTGTTATTGAGTGGTCAGGCTGGCCTAGCAGTGTGCTTGGCGCCATCGCGACCGGATTTGGGGTCATGACAGTTTAGCGAATTTCACGATCTCTCCCAAAATTAACAAGATGTAGAGACCTTAGGGCAAAATTTATAATAAATATACATTCCTAATACGAGTGCACATTTATGTGACTCAAATCCAAATCCCAGCGAAGCTGAAATGCATTAAGGTCACAGGCGTACTGGTTGCGGTGTGACTTGAAATGCATTTTCGTAACGTCGCAAAATCTTAAAATTAACAAAAAAGAGGAATACCAATAACATTTGAAACTGAAGCATATAAAGGAATTAGATAAAAACAAATATGGCAGTTGAGCGACCGTGCTAGAACCACGGAATCTGGGAGTGCCTAACACCTTCTCCCGGGTTGATAGAATTCCGTATTCGAATTTCTAGTTTCGCGGACTATTAAATAGACTCCTAATTTCCTCGGTTCGGGATTAAACATGTGATTTGGGACACCATTATTCTCCCAAGTGGCGACTCTGAAATCTAATAAATAAATTCCGTTCCGATTGTCCTTTAAGTGGAAAAACTCCTTCCCCACTATTATTGTTATGTCCCTTTTCGGGGTGTAATAGTAAATAGTTGGGACATTTTCGGTATAAGAAAAAAGGAGTAGTGACAGCTCTGGCGACTCTGCTGGGAAAAACAAACCCAGAACATCGGTTCAACTTTTAAGAATTCGAGCTCAGTTAAATTGTTATCTTTGCTTATATTTGATTTCATTATATGATTTGATCAATGTGCTACATGTTTACTGCTTTGATATTACGTGAACTGTATATATAAAATTGTGCCGAAAACCCTTCTCTTCTTACCTCCGGGGATGTGCTTACTGGTTGAGACTCCTCTTTCTGTTAAGTCACACCCAATAAGAAACAGAGGTCAGATAAGTTACAAAGTCGGAAGATCCTGCGGATCCCCGGTATGTAGCCCCCTCCTCGACCCGAGTTGTCCACTCGGGTGCACAGTCTAGTACCATAACAAAATCAGAATATTGAGCCTAGATTTAGGACGTTTATTTGCATCATATCTGACTTAGGGGACTCAACACAGGGGTTGGGTCCGTCTAAGACAGGTGACCCGGATATCAAAGACCAAACATGATTATATGTTGCATTTATTTGTCCTAGATTATTATGCTGACCGTCTAAATACCTGAAGACAAAAGGAAGGAAAATTGAAATTTTTAATAGAAATAACGAAATATGGACGAAACACTGTTGAAAGTTTGAAAAGAGAGTTTGAAAACAGTCGGAACAATTTTGTCAATATAGTTGGTCTAAAAACAATTTGACCGAACTATGCTGGTTTGATTCTCACCACTAGGAGAGATACGTAGGCAACCCATGACGGGTCCAACCACCCCTTTTCAAAAAATAACCAAAAAATGTTAAATAAATCAAAGTGATGCTGTTTTTGAAAAATAGCCAAATTTTTCAAAAGGACGCCGGAAGGCTGTTTCTGCAAAAATGGCTGCTTTGAAGTCATTTTTTCTTTTAAAATAATAGCCTTGAACTTTTCAAATGAAACATGAAAAAGATTGACTCTTTTGAAATAATGAATATTGTCCTTGAAAAGATTTTGTTTTCTATTTGAATAAATCGCCATTAATAAATGTGCAGGATGAGAACAATACAAAATGAACCCTTTGCACTAATGAAGAAGATCCCTTTGGAGTTGCGATTGTGGTGGAATGATTTAGGCCAAGATGGACAGGATTGGGTCAACAAATATTTAAAAGATCTTACTGGGCTGCTAAATATAGTACCTCGGGGTGATATTATCCGAGCTCTAGTTGCTTGCTGGGATCCCGCACATAATGTGCTCCACTTCTCGGATTTTGAGCTCACCCTGACATTGGAGGAAATTGCTAACTACATAGGGAAGGGCGAGGTTCCCTTAAATGACAAGTATCCAGTTGCTCCAAGGGCTATTACTGTGCATAGATTCCTCGACTCCTTAAAGATTGCCATAAATGTTCACAATGAAGACTTGGTCCACAAGTTCTGCACCATAAACTTTATATACCGCAGATATGGACACGTTGGAGGATTCAGTGATCCAACAAACAAACTCTGCAGCAAAGCAAATCGGGCTAAGTGGGAGGAACATAGGCGTTTTGCCTTTATGGTAGCCTTTTTGGGGTTGATCATATTTCCGAGGAAAGATAGGAATATCGACATTAGAGTTGCCGGAATTTACAGTACTCTCCTTGTACAGGACAATAGCACGTTGGCACCAATGATAGTGGCCGATATCTTTCATGCTCTCACGGCTTCGAAGGGTGTAATTTACTTCTTCAAATGTGGATGATAGAGCATTTATGCCGCCACCCTCAGTTTTCAAGCTATGGATCGTGTGAAAAGACATGTATCAAAGAATTCTACGTGAGGACAAAAGAGACCAAGTTGCCAGAAAGGTCGAAGGGTTGGGTCACATATTTACGTACTCGGTGAGTAACAAATATATATATGTAGGTGACAGTAAGAAATCCACAAAATACCACAATATGAAGCTACACTACGGTCCGAATCTCCTACGAACTAGCAACAATAATACAATACAGCTACCACGGAAGTAATTCAACAAATACGGATGCAATGCAATGCACATAAGCGCTACGGCGTGTGGCCGATCCAATTTAACGTCGACGGCGCTCGCCGGGGGTGTGTACGGACTCGGAGGGGCTCCTACGGCCCAAGCGCAATACTACTGCGGCGTGCGGCCCGATCCTCATATCAACCACTGCGGCGTGCAGCCCGATCCCATACTCAGTCCACGATAAGCAATTAAGTCACAAAACAATTCATTTTCCTTATTTCCAGTTCTCAATTCACAATTTATGAAAAATGCTTTAACTTTATTAAGTTTTGTAAAAATCCGGTGACTTAGCATTTCAAAAATGTGATTACAACTTCCAGGACTGAGAGATCAGTGATTTAAGCAATTTTAGCTATCACACAAATGTTGTCCTCTAAGGACGCTACAGATCGGCACAAGGCCCCAAACAAGGCTTACAGCCCACAAATATAGCAAATACAGTGTATTTCCAACACTAACATCATATTATTCATTCCCGGGATGGACCAAGTCTCAATCCCCAATCACAATCAATCCCGCACCTGCCACGGTGTGCGAGCCACGCCCTATTAGCGTCACAATGTGCTAAGCCGGGGTTTCAAACCCTCAGGCTACAATATACACAAACTACTCACCTCTAGCCGTTCGTAGAATCGTCCGCGATGCCTTTTCCTTTGAATTTCGTTGCCTCGTGTGTAGAATCTAGTCAAATAACAATAATTATATCAAATACGGGTCAAAGAATCATAACCCACTTCAATTTATATGAAATTCGCATAATTACACTAAGTTGGTAAAACCCGACCCCGGGCCCCACTGCTCGGAAAATTCCGAAATTAGTACCAACGCGATCCTTATCTCGCCACGAGTCCGTGCATATAAAATTTATCGAAATCGGAGTTCAAATGGCCTCCCAAATCCAAAAATCCCGTTTTCAAAACTTAGGCCACATATCTTCAAGATTTCAACCCAATTTCATGAAGATTGATGTTAATACTACCATAAATTGATGTTTTTGAGTCAAGAATCTTACCTCCGACGATACCCGATGACTTCTCAGTGATTTCCTCGAGTTTTCTTCTCTCTAGGGCTCAAATGTGTGTTTTTGGGTTGAAAACCCGTAACTCTCTGCTTCTGGATTTTTATTCACTGCCAGAACCCCTTGTTCATCGCGTTCGCGTGACCCCCTACGCGTTCGCGATGAACAGCCTTGCCTTACCCTTCGCGAACGCGACGCTGGCCACGCGTTCGCGATGCTCAAAACCTGCAACCCTTCGCGGACGCGACGCACCCCACGCGTTCGCGATGTTCAAACTTCCCAGCCACTCGGATTTCCTCTACGCGTTCGCGATGGACCTCACGCGAACGCGAAGCACACCGGATTTCTTCTACGCGAACGCGACCATCTGGGACGCGAACGCGAAGCTTCGTCCAACCTTGCCTACGCGAACGCGGCAGCCTGACCGCGAACGCGATGCCTTAGCCAGCTGTGCCTTCGCGAACGCGACCTGGGCCACGCGAACGCGAAGGCTTAAGGCCTGCTGCACCAACCTGCAATTTACAGCAGACTCTTCAAACTCCAAAAATGCCGGATGATGGTCCGGATTCACCCCGAGGCCCCCGGGACCCCAACGAAAACCACCAACATACTCCAAAACACGATACGGACTTGTTCCAATCATAAAAACACCATCCTAAACATCAAAATCACCAATTAACCACGGATTCAAGCCTAAGTTTCTTCAAAACTTTCAAAACTAACATTCGATCCCAAAACCCGATCAAACGATGTCCGAATGACCTGAAAATTTGCAGACATATCCAAAATCACATAACGAAGCTACAGAAATTGTCGGAATTCCATTCCGACCCCGGATCAAAATATCACCTACCATCCGGTTTTCGCCAAAATTCAACATTCGCCAATTCAAGCTTAAAACTACACCGGACCTCCGAATTCAATTCCGATTGTTCTCCTAAGTCATAAATGATCCCCCGGAACTAGTCGAATCATCGGAATCCGGTTCCGAGCACTCTAACTCAATAGTCAACTCTTGGTTGACTTTTCATATTCAAGTTTTCTTCAAACATGCTATTTGTTTCATTTTCAATCCAAATCACTCCTAACTCACCCGATATATTCTAATACTGATTTAAAAGCATAATGTATGTAAAATTCAAGGTAACGGGGTGGTAATTCCCGTAACGACGGGCCGGGTCGTTACATTCTCCCCAACTTAAACAAACGCTCGTCCGCGAGCGGGTTAAGAAACATACCTGGAGCATCAAACAAGTGTGGATATCTGCTCTGCATTTTCTGCTCGGTCTCCCAAGTTGCTTCCTCCACGGGACAACCTCTCCACTGCACTTTTACTGAAGCTATGTCCTTAGATCTCGGCTTACGAACCTGTCGACCCAAAATGGCTACTGGTTCCACATCATAAGTCAAATCCTCATCTAGCTGTATCGTGCTGAAGTCCAACACATGAGACGGGTCTCCGACATACTTCCGGAGCATAGATACATGGAACACCGGGTGAACTCCCGACAAACCGGGTGGCAAAGCAAGCATATAAGCCACCTCCCCAACTTTCCTAAGCACCTCAAAAGGTCCAATAAACCTTGGGCTCAACTTCCCTTTCTTTCCAAACCTCATAACACCCTTCATAGGCGAAACCTTCAGCAACACCTTCTCACCCACTGAATAGGACGCATCTCGGACCTTCCGGTCCGCATAACTCTTCTGACGCGACTGAGCCGTGCGAAGTCTCTCCTGAATCACCTTTACCTTGTCTAAGGCATCTTGGACTAACTCTGTCCCTAACAACCTAGCCTCGCCGGGCTCGAACCAACCAGCTGGAGACCTACACCGCCTCCCATATAAAGCTTCATACGGTGCCATCTGAATGCTGGACCGATAGCTATTATTGTAAGCAAACTCCGCCAAAGGCAAATAATCAGCCCATGAACCACCAAAATCAATGACACAAGCACGCAACATGTCCTCCAATATCTGAATAGTACGCTCAGACTGCCCATCCGTCTGTGGATGAAATGCCGTGCTCAACTCTACCTGTGAACCCAACTCTCGCTGAAATGTCCTCCAGAATTGAGATGTGAACTGGGTACCTCTGTCCGATATAATAGAAATGGGAACTCCATGCAATCTCACTATCTCACGGATGAATATCTCTGCCAACCGCTCCGAGGAATAAGTAGTACACACTGGGATGAAGTGAGCTGACTTGGTCAACCTATCCACCACCACCCAAACTGAATCAAACTTCCTCGCTGTCCGAGGGAGTCCACTAACAAAGTCCATAGTTATTCTTTCCCATTTCCACTCCGGAATATCAATTCGCTGGAATACACCACCGGGTCTCTGATGCTCATACTTGACCTGCTGACAGTTTAGACACCGAGCCACATGGCTCACAATATCTTTCTTCATCTTTCTCCACCCAGTAATGCTGCTTCAAATCCTGATACATCTTCGCGGCTCCTGGATGAATAGAATACCGCGAGCTATGGGCCTCTTCCAATATCAACTCACGAAGGCCATCAACATTGGGCACACATATCCGGCCCTGCATCCGCAATACACCCTCACTATCAATAGTGACATCTCTAGCATCATCATGCTGAACTGTGTCCTTAAGGACAAGTAAGTGTGGATCATCATACTGGCGCTCTCGAATACGATCATATAAAGAAGAACGAGCTACTACACAAGCCATCACCCGACTGGGCTCAGAAATATCCAGCCTTACCATCCGATTAGCTAACGCCTGAACATCAACTGCTAGGGGTCTCTCCCCAACTGGAATATACGCCAAACTGCCCATACTAATAGCCTTCCGGCTCAATGCATCAGCCACTACATTGGCTTTCCCGGGATGGTACAAGATAGTAATATCATAGTCTTTAAGCAATTCAAGCCATCTCCGTTGCCTCAAATTTAGATCTTTTTGCTTAAACAAATGCTGAAGGCTGCGGTGGTCTGTATATACATCACAAGATACACCATATAGATAATGCCTCCAAATCTTCAAGGCATGAACAATAGCAGCTAACTCCAAATCATGAACGGGATAGTTCTTCTCGTGGGGCTTTAGCTGACGAGAAGCATATGCAATAACTCTACCCTCCTGCATCAACACACAACCGAGTCCAACTCTGGAAGCATCACAATACACCGTATATGACCCTGAGGCCGATGGTAACACAAGTACTGGAGCCGTGGTCAAAGCCTCCTTGAGCTTCTGAAAGCTCTCTTCACATTCATCAGACCACACAAATGGAGCATTCTTTTGTGTCAACTTAGTCAACGGTGAAGCAATAGATGAGAAATCCTGAACAAACCGACGATAATAGCCTGCCAAACCGAGAAAACTACGAATCTCTGTAGCTGAGGAAGGTCTGGGCCAATTCTGCACTGCCTCAACCTTCTGAGGATCAACCCGAATACCCTCACTGGACACTATATGTCCCAGAAAACCCACAGTATCAAGCCAAAACTCACACTTAGAGAATTTTGCATAAAGCTTCTCTTCCCTCAACCTCTGCAATGCCACTCTCAAATGTTGTGCATGCTCCTCCCGGCTGCGTGAATATACCAGGATATCATCAATAAACACAATCACAAAAGAATCAAGGTACGGCCGAAATACACTATTCATCAAGTGCATGAATGCTGCTGGAGCATTAGTCAACCCGAAAGACATCACCAGGAACTCGTAGTGCCCATATCGCGTCCTGAACGCTGTCTTCATAATATCCGAGTCCCTGATCTTCAACCGATGATAGCCCGATCGAAGATCAATCTTAGAAAATACACTAGCTCCCTGGAGCTGATCAAATAGGTCCTCAATACGAGGTAATGGGTACTTATTCTTCATTGTTACCTTGTTCAGCTGCCTGTAATCAATGCACATTCTCATTGTGCCATCTTTCTTCTTCACGAACAACACCGGTGCACCCCAAGGTGACACACTTGGACGAATGAAACCCTTATCTAAGAGTTCCTGTAGCTGTTCTTTCAATTCCTTTAACTCTGCTGGTGCCATGCGATAGGGAGGAATAGAAATGGGCTGAGTGCCCGGCACCAAGTCAATACCAAAATCGATATCTCTATCAGGCGGCATGCCTGGCAGGTCTGCTGGAAATACATCCGGAAACTCCCTCACAATGGGGACCGAATCAAGGCTGGGTGTCTCGGCCTCAACATTTCTAATGAAGGCCAAATAAGATAAACAACCCTTGCCAATCATTCGTTGGGCCTTTATATAAGAAATCACCCCGTCGGACACATAATCAGTCAAGCCACGCCACTCGATCCTCAGATTACCTAGAATAGCTAGTGTGACCGTCTTGGCATGACAATCGAGAATCGCATGGTAAGGAGATAGCCAATCCATGCCTAGAATCACATCGAAATCTACCATGCCCAGTAGTAATAAATCAACTCGGGTCTCCAGACCCCCAATAGTAATAATACAGGATCGATATACCTGATCCACAACAACGGTATCTCCCACTGGGGTAGACACATGTACGGGCAAATCAAGAATACCACGGGTCATACCCAAATGATGTGCAAAATAAGTAGAGACATACGAATAGGTGGATCCGGGATCAAATAAGACAGAAGCATCCCTGTGGCAGACTGAGATAATACCTGAAATGACCGCATCTGAAGCGCTAGCATCCTTCCTGTCCGGAAGAGCATAGAAACGAGCCTGGCCTCCACCAGTACGATCCTCGCCTCTGGGGCGACCTCTAGATACCTGGCCACCAGTCCTAGCCGACTGTGCTGGCGCTGAAGAAGCAGGAGTAGAAGACGAAGGCTGATCCCTCCGCTGTGACCTCTTACGAAGCCACTGAGGACACTCTCTCCTGATATGGCCCAAATCACCGCACTCAAAACAACGGCCTGAAGATGGAAGAAGGGGCTGCCGAGGACCCCTCGCTACCGATGAATCCTGTGCTGAGGAAACAGGAGCAGAGCTCTGAGCTGGAAGAGCACTCAGTGCAGGCTGACTCTGCTGGCGGCCCTGCTGACCCTGATAACCCTGCTGGCCTTGACGACCACGATCGGATGAAACCCCACTGGACTCTATACGTCCAGACTGATGAGACCTGAAAGAGCGACCTCTGCTATGCTGAAATTGACCCCTAGACGGAGCACCACTGTAACTGCCGGTACCACGAGGCCTCTTAGCCTCTCTCTCCTCTCGCTCTCTGCGGCGATCTGTCTCAATGTGACGGGCGGCATCAACCACCTCCTCAAAGGTAACTGTAGAAACTCTCTCCCGAGTCATCAATATGCGGATGGGATAAATAAGACCATCGATAAATCTCCGGATCCTCTCCCTGTCGGTAGGAACCATCCACGTGGCATGACGGGCCAGCTGTGTGAATCTCATCTCGTACCGATTAACCGTCATCTCTCCCTGCTTCAACCACTCGAGCTGACGTCGCAGCTCCTCTCTCCGAGACCGAGGCACGTACTTCTCCAAAAATACCGTGGAGAACTCTGCTGCCAAGTGAGGGGCACTGCCCCGGCGGGCCTACGCCTCTCGAAAATCCTCCCACCACTGGAAAGGTGCACCCTGTGAACCGGAAAGTGGTGAATGAAACACCGCTCGGACTCTAGAATACCGCGGTGCGAAGCATGCGCGCCGACATCTGTCAAGAAAACCACGGGCATCCTCGCCCTCGGCTCCACCGAATGTCGGAGGCCGTAGCCTCTCAAATCTCTCCAAACGACGGCTGCTCATCGTCGGGCATAACCCGAACCACATATGCGGGAGGCCGGTGCAACGGGCGCAACCGGGCGAGCCGGCTCGGGTGTGTGAGCCACGGGGGTCCGATTTCCTCCCCCTGCCTGTGAAGAAGATACTGCAGCGGTAGCTGCAACTACCTGAGCCAAGCCTGTGCACACTGATAAGATCTGAGCCAAGGTCTCCTGAAGACCCGGTATCACAATAGGCACTGCCGGTGCCTGAACCTGAGCTGCCGGAGCGTCTGCCGCTGGAACCTGGTCCTGAGTCTGATCGGTTGGTGGGTCAGCAGGTGCTGGTGCTGGTGCTGCTGCCCTACCTCTACCACGACCACGGCCTCTGGGTGCCAATGGTGGTCGTCCGCCACGTCCGTTAGCTCGTGTTCTCGCCATATCTGCGAGAGAATAGAATATGGAAAGATTTAATTTCATGATAACACAAATCGCACGATATGAATTCAAGAAAATGAGGTTTTTCCTAAAGTTTCTGTAGCCCTTCGAAGATAGATACGGACGTCTACGTACCGATCCGCGAAAGCCTACTAAACCGGCTCATGACTCGCGAGTCCTAATAACCTAGAGCTCTGATACCAACTTGTCACGACCCAAATCCAGTCGTGATGGCGCCCAACAATCAAGCTAGGCCAGCCAAACCAACAGTTTAATTATAACACAATACCGGTCCCCAAATGGACAACCCAAGAAGAATATATGAGTTTAAGAACTCCGATAATAATAATAATACTGAACAAAAGTACTGACACTCCCAAAGATCCGGAGTCACAAGTCTAGAGCCTCTAACAAAACCCAACAGGAAATAGAGAGTACGATATAGAAGTACTCAAGTCCGAATACAAAATATACAATAACAACTGGAATGAGATGAGAAGCTAGGCTCTGCGAACGTAGGCAGCTACCTCAACAACTCGATGTGACAATGTAAACGCTGGAGATGTCCGTCTACTCCTCCTGTGTACCTGAGTCTGCACACAAAAGGTGCAGGGAGTAGGGGTGAGTACTAAGTACTCAGTGAGTAACAAATATATATATGTAGCTGACAGTAAGAAATCCACAAAATACCACAATATGAAGCTACACTACAGTCCGAATCTCCTACGAACTAGCAACAATAATACAATACAGCTACCACAGAGTAATTCAACAAATACGGATGCAATGCAATGCACATAACCGCTACGGCGTGTAGCCCGATCCAATTTAACGTCGACGGCGCTCACTGGGGGTGTGTACGGACTCCGGAGGGGCTCCTACAGCCCAAGCGCAATACTACTGCGGCGTGCAGCCCGATCCTCATATCAACCACTGCGGCGTGCAGCCCGATCCATGCTCAGTCCACAATAAGCAATTAAGTCACAAAACAATTCATTTTCCTTAGTTCCAGTTCTCAATTCACAATTTATGAAAAATGCTTTAACTTTATTAAGTTTTGTAAAAATCCGGTGACTTAGCATTTCAAAAATGTGATTACAACTTCCGGGACTGAGATCAGTGATTTAAGCAATTTTAGCTATCACACAAATATTGTCCTCTAAGGACGCTACAGATCGGCACAAGGCCCCAAACAAGGCTTACAGCCCACAAATATAGCAAATACAGTGTATTTCCAACACTAACATCATATTATTCATTCCCGGGATGGACCAAGTCTCAATCCCCAATCACAATCAATCCCGCACCTGCCACGGTGTGCGAGCCACGCCCTATTAGCGTCACAATGTGCTAAGCCGGGGTTTCAAACCCTCAGGCTACAATATACACAAACTACTCACCTTTAGCCGGTCGTAGAATCGTCCGCGATGCCTTTTCCTTTGAATTTCGTTGCCTCGTGTGTAGAATCTAGTCAAATAACAATAATTATATCAAATACGGGTCAAAGAATCATAACCCACTTCAATTTATATGAAATTCGCATAATTACACTAAGTTGGTAAAACCCGACCCCGGGCCCCACTGCTCGGAAAATTCCGAAATTAGTACCAACGCGATCCTTATCTCGCCACGAGTCCGTGCATATAAAATTTATCGAAATCGGAGTTCAAATGGCCTCCCAAATCCAAAAATCCCGTTTTCAAAACTTAGGCCACATATCTTCAAGATTTCAACCCAATTTCATGAAGATTGATGTTAATACTACCATAAATTGATGTTTTTGAGTCAAGAATCTTACCTCCGACGAATACCCGATGACTTCTCAGTGATTTCCTCGAGTTTTCTTCTCTCTAGGGCTCAAATGTGTGTTTTGGGGGTGTAAACCCGTAACTCTCTGTTTCTGGATCTTTATTCACTGCCAGACCTCCTTGTTCATCGCGTTCGCGTGACCCTCTACGCGTTCGCGATGAACAGCCTTGCCTTACCCTTCGCGAACACGACGCTGGCCACGCGTTCGCGATGCTCAAAACCTGCAACCCTTCGCGGACGCGACGCACCCCACGCGTTCGCGATGTTCAAACTTCCCAGCCACCCCGGATTTCTTCTACGCGAACGCGTCTACCCTTCACGCGATCGCGATGGTCTCCATCTTTCTCCTACGCGAACGCGACCACCTGGGACGCGAACGCGAAGCTTCGTCCAACCTTGCCTACACGAACGCGGCAGCCTGACCGCGAATGCGATGCCTTAGCCAGCTCTGCCTTCGCGAACGCGACCTGGGCCACGCGAACGCGAAGGCTTAAGGCCTGCTGCACCAACCTGCAATTTACAGCAGACTTTTCATACTCCAAAAATGCCGGATGATGGTCCGGATTCACCCCGAGGCCCCCGGGACCCCAACGAAAACCACCAACATACTCCAAAACACGATACGGACTTGTTCCAATCATAAAAACACCATCCTAAACATCAAAATCACCAATTAACCACGGATTCAAGCCTAAGTTTCTTCAAAACTTTCAAAACTAACATTCGATCGAAAACCCGATCAAACGATGTCCGAATGACCTGAAAATTTGCAGACATATCCAAAATCACATAACGAAGCTACAGAAATTGTCGGAATTCCATTCCGACCCCCGGATCAAAATATCACCTACCATCCGGTTTTCGCCGAAATTCAACATTCGCCAATTCAAGCTTAAAACTACACCGGACCTCCGAATTCAATTCCGATTGTTCTCCTAAGTCATAAATGATCCCCCGGAACTAGTCGAATCATCAGAATCCGGTTCCGAGCACTCTAACTCAATAGTCAACTCTTGGTTGACTTTTCATATTCAAGTTTTCTTCAAACATGCTATTTGTTTCATTTTCAATCCAAATCACTCCTAACTCACCCGATATATTCTAATACTGATTTAAAAGCATAATGTATGTAAAATTCAAGGTAACGGGCTTTATATACCGCAGATATGGACACGTTGGAGGATTCAGTGATCCAACAAACAAACTCTGCAGCAAAGCAAATCGGGCTAAGTGGGAGGAACATAGGCGTTTTGCCTTTATGGTAGCCTTTTTGGGGTTGATCATATTTCCGAGGAAAGATAGGAATATCGACATTAGAGTTGCCGGAATTTACAGTACTCTCCTTGTACAGGACAATAGCACGTTGGCACCAATGATAGTGGCCGATATCTTTCATGCTCTCACGGCTTCGAAGGGTGTAATTTACTTCTTCAAATGTGGATGATAGAGCATTTATGCCGCCACCCTCAGTTTTCAAGCTATGGATCGTGTGAAAAGACATGTATCAAAGAATTCTACGTGAGGACAAAAGAGACCAAGTTGCCAGAAAGGTCGAAGGGTTGGGTCACATATTTACGATCA
The DNA here is from genome assembly GCA_032618575.1 of Nicotiana noctiflora. Classification (NCBI taxonomy): domain Eukaryota; kingdom Viridiplantae; phylum Streptophyta; class Magnoliopsida; order Solanales; family Solanaceae; genus Nicotiana; species Nicotiana noctiflora. The sequence goes on from JASVEL010003875.1 coordinate 156,202, forward strand.
CTGACTGCTAGCTAGATAGAATGGGCATATGGATGGTTGCCCCTCAACAAAGTTATATATATGCCAGCAGAAGGGTCGTATTTTCTGTTAATGGGTCTTAAGAGAATCCAACCTTATGCGCCATATCCAGTATTAAGGCAACTCGGAAGATATCTGGTTGTGCCGAAAGATGGGGACCTCAGCCTTCAAGCAATATAAATCAGTCCTGATGGGCAATTCTCGGAAGCAAAAATTCGGCAAATATGGAATGAATGCCATTGTCTGAGAATAGATACTTGTGTGAAAGATCGGGCTAGAGGAGAAGTATCATCGGGATATTCTGCATGGTACCGTAGAGATATTGAGCACGAGAGACCGATGTAGAGGCCTTATATTTGAGAGTTTGCCGAGCAGTCTAAGGAATAAAAAGATTGGATGGCCAAGGAAAATGAATATCGAGCCAGAATCAGCATGTTGAAAAAAATAATTCCAGGACCTCAAATTCGAAAGCAACCTACAAGCAGCAACCGATGAGGGTGAAAAGAAACAACTGATAGAAAATGAAACTTTGAAGGCTAAAATTGTAAAAATGAGAACGACAACCTAAACCCCAGTTCGACTTGCCCAGGATGAGAAGCTAATTGAAAATCTATGGCGCAACGTGAATGATTATAGTTTTGATCTAGATAAAGCTGAGAAAGAACTAGTTGGGGTTCGGAGACAATTGGCCAAGAACGCCGAAGAAAGAGCTTGGATGCTTCGACAGTTAAAAGATGAACATAATGTTGAAGTAGCCCGATTGAGGAAGAAGATCATTACGGCCGAGGTCAAAAGTAGTAAACAAACCAAATAATTTGATATAGAGAGAGAACATTGCTACATGGCCATGGATCGGTTAGAATTGGAGCTACAACAACTTTAAGAGAAGAACCAGCAAACCTTAGATATTCGTACAGAACAAATTGGTAGGTTGCTTCAAGAGAAATGGGTCATCAGGGAAAGAATTGTCAACATTGCTCAATACATTATGCGGAAATTCCAAGTGTGCGAGGATATGACTCAGCAACGTTTACCGCAGCAACAATGATCTTTGTGAAACAAGTAATAACCGACCTGGACAAACTCTAAAAGGGATTAGCATATAGGCCCGCGGTAAGACCGAACGATGTCTCGCGGGCACTAGGAGCTTTGATGTATTCATAGGGCATGCATTTTTGTATTTTTCCGCATTTAGAATATTGTATTACAACATTATCTTTTGTAATCGATGTTTGAATATTAATGAAAATCCAACGAAATTGTCATTATTTTCTCTTATATATGTAAATTGCTTGAGAGATAGGCAAACATATAGGATCAAAAAATGAAAGAAAATAGAAGAAAAGAAACAATAAAAGCAATGATGGGTGGAAACAAAAGAAAAGAAAAACTGAAAAAAATTGGTGAGTCAAAAGAAGAATAATGCCGGGATGATGCATAATTACTAGGCAAAAGTTGTGATTTTAAAACATGTGATGATTATTTATTATGATCTAACTATTAACAAGTTTTTGTTGTTGATGAGTATCAGATAAAATAGTTAGCAACTAGCATTCTGGCACATCACAACTACAACACTCGTTCTAAAAGCATGACAAAAGCGGTAACCCAAGAAATTGAGCCTACAATCATGGATACCGTGCAAGAGGAGGAAGTAATAGATGTGACTAGCATGAAGGAAGAAATGTATAAGTTGAAACAACAGATGTCAGAAATGTACTAGGATTGGTCAAGGGGACAACCTTTACCTTCTTACCCGGCTAACCCCACATATATTCCTCCCTCAAACCCAAACCAAGAACCACCCACCATGAACTCATCTTCTACATATCCCGCTTACCCACACTATTATGCCACTACATCACAAGTACCACCACCCCTGCCGAAACAAGCTCCACCACCACCACCCCAGGCCGCTCCCATGTATGTGGCACTGCCACCAGTCACTTTACATAAATCCTCTAGCGAGCCTGTATTTCATGTCCAGGATAATCATTACTACCGTCCAGAACCCACCTTCAGACAATACGATTCTTGCACCCCACTCATCGATATGACGGAGGAGGAGAAACCTGCTAGAAACCCCGAACAAGAGGAGATGGCCAGGAAAATGAAGAGCTTTGAACAGTCGTTTCGCAATATGCAGGGTCTGGGAGGCCAAGTTAGTGTGGCATACAAGGACTTATGTTTGTTCCCTGAGGTATAGCTACCTGCCGGGATTAAATTTCCAAAATTTGACATGTATGATGGACATGGTGATCTAGTGGCCCATCTGAGAGGATACTGCAGTAAAATACGTGGAGCTTTAGGAAAGGATGAACTACTTATGGCCTACTTCAGTCAAAGCCTCAGTGGCTCGGCATTGGAATGGTACACTCGTCAAGATCATACCGGATGGTTCATTTGGGATGATTTAGCTCAATCATTTGCAAACCATTTTTAATATAATCTGGAAACTATCCCTGATAGATTGTCATTAACCAAGATGGAAAAAAAACCCGGAGAAAGCTTTCGGGAGTATGGTTTCAGGTGGAGGGAACAGGCAGCCCGTGTGGATCCACCAATGAAAGAAGGAGAAATGGTAGACTGTTTCCTACAAGTTTTGGAACCGACATACTACGACCATTTGGTGTCTGCGATCGGAAAGACCTTTAATGTGGTAGTGAAGATGGGGAGTTTCGTGGAAGAAGGTCTAAAGACGAACAAGATTATGAGCTACTCAGCCATCAAGGTTACAAATCAAGCAATTCAGACGGGAACAGGAGGGTCGATTGGAAAGAAGAAGAAGGAAGAAGTGGCAGTTATTGAAGGAAGATCTTGGTCCTGGGGCCCCAACCCATGTCATCACCAACCTCGCCCATACCAACTATATCCACCATCACCATATAACCCACCTCCAAAATATTATCATCCGACCGGTACCTAATTTTCTGTCCAGCATGCTCAATCTTACCCACCGCCTCTACCTTCATAGCGAACCCCAGCTCCTCAGAATGTCTACCATGCTCAAAATGCCTACCCACTGTCAAAAACCTACAGATCCAAACCGAACCAACTTCCGTCCCAACCCAGACGTGAAAGGTAACAGGGCGCAGAGAAAAAGAACATTCACTCCTCTAGGAGAATCATATACCAGTCTCTTTCACCGATTGAGAGAATTAGGAATGCTGAACTCCATTGAGCCTAAAATTCCCAACCCTCCACCAAGAAACTTAGACCTATTTGTCCGTTGTGAATACTGCTCTGGGGAACCGAGACATGACACGGAGAAATGTTGGCACTTAAAGTCTGCAATACAAGAACTCATTGACTCCAAAAGAATTGAGGTGCAAACACCAGAGACTCCCAACATAACGGAAAATTCTTTGCCGGTGCATCATGAAACACATATGATAGAGCTAGTACATGGAGAAAGCTGCAAAAAAACTTCTCAGATGGTGATGATAGTTAAAGCAAACAACAAGGTTGAGGAGAAAGTTGAAAGTGAGAAAGTGTCGATTGAGCCACCAGCAAAACAGCCATCGGTGATTATTGAGCCCGAGCCATTAAAAGTGATAGTACCTGGGGTAAAGCCCATACTGACTGTGAAAGGGGCTTATATAGAGCCAGTGGTTATCAAACCAGTTGTTCAGATACCGATTGTGAGTACCAAGGTTGTACCTTGAAATTATGACAAGGTAACTGCAATGTATAAAGTGAAATAAGTCAAGGGAGAAATTTGTGAAAATCATGGTTTGACCTGGTCTGGGCGATGTTTTGCCCCTAATGATTTGAGAAAGACGAAAGTGGTGAAAGAAAATCCAACTTATGTGAAGAAAGCAGTCACCGAGGAAGAAGCTGAAGAATTTCTAAAGAAAATGAAAGCTCAATATTACTCCATAGTTGAGCAATTGAGGAAGACGCCCACTCAAATATCGTTGTTATCCCTGCTAATTCATTCTGATGAACATAGAAAAGCGTTGATGAAGATCTTAAATGAAGCCCACGTACCATAAAAAATTTTGGTATGCCATCTGGAGAAAATTACAAACAAGATCTTTGAGACAAATAAGATAACATTCTCGGACAGTGAGTTACCATTAGAAGGGACGGAACATAATAAAGCACTATACCTCACGGTAAAATATGAAGAATCTGTAGTAACTCGTGTTTTGGTGGACAACGGATCAAGCGCCAATATTTGTCCATTTTCAACTCTAGGGAAGCTAAAAGTTAATCATGAGAGGATTCACTGAAACAGTGTATGTGTGAGGGGTTTTGATGGAGGCGGAAAGAACACCTTGGGAGATATCATACTAGAACTTGCTATCGGACCAGTGGATTTCACCATGGAGTTTCAAATGCTGGATGTCGCTGTCATACAACCTTTTGTTAGGACGTCCATGGATCCACGCTACGAAAGCAGTACCATCTTCTTTGCATCAAATGGTAAAATTTGAGTGGGAGAAACAAGAAATAATATTGCACGGGGAAGAAAATGTTTGTAATGCTATTACGCCATTTGAAGAAGTTGAAGAAGACAAAGGTCCATGGGTGTACCAAGTTATGGACACTGTGACTGTGAACAAAATATCTGAAGGAGAAAACATGCCAGTACCCAAATTGGCCCCTGCATCGGTCATGGTTGCCAAAGAGATGATGAAAAATGGGTTCTCTCCGGGAAAGGGTTTAGGAGCTAGCTTGCAGGGTATAACGCAACCAATTCATCTTCCAGGAAGCACTGGCACTTTAGGCTTGGGTTTCATGCCAACTATCGCTGATATACAGAGAGCCAAGAAATTGAAAAAGAAAAGGTGGACCCTTCCCAAACCTATCCCAAAATGGTCCAACTCATTTGTCAAGCCTGGTACACAGAGACGTTCGGCAACTTTCATGCCAGACCGTGCAGAGATAAAGCTAGATGAAGAGCTTTTAGCAAGGTTTGAAATGCTATTTGAAGACGTGAATGTGATAGAGACAGCCGAAGGAACAAGTAAAATGGATGTTCAATTTGTTGGACCTCACACTATGCTAAATAACAGGGAAGCTACTCCTCTTCCAATCAGAAGGGAGTTATGGTAGCTAGCTTTTAATATTTCATTCACAAAACTGTCTTGTTTAAAAATTGTAATTCTATATTCTGTCAAGACAAATGTACCTAAACTTTGTTACCCTTCAAAAATTCAATGAAATGCAATTTCTTTCTTCCTCTATTTTTGCTTTATTTTATTTTTTCTTCTTTTGTACAGTTCGATATTTCTGATTCCAATGATATGTCATGCATGAAGGATTCCCAGCCCAGTCTTGATAATCGGATAGTTATACAGGAAATTGAAAACAAACATGAAGTGGAATATGAGGATGATGAAGTATTGGAGGAAATTAGTAAAGATTTGAGCAATTATGAAGAAAAACCCAAACCGAACTTAAATGATACGGAGTCTATTAATTTGGGAAGTGAGGAGAATGTTCGAGAAACAAAGATTTGTGTACACTTAGAGACTTCGCTCAGAGAAAATTTGATCAGGTTATTACATGAGTACAAGGACATATTCGCCTGGTCTTATGATGACATGCCCGGGCTCAGTACTGACTTGGTGGTACATAAGTTGCCTATTTATCCAGAATGTCGGCCGGTTAAGCAAAAGTTAAGAAAGTTTAAAATGGATATCAGTGTGAAAATAAAAGAAGAGGTCAATAAGCAATTTGAGGCAAAGATTATACGGGTCACCAAATATCCCACATGGTTAGCTAATATTGTATTTGTTCCGAAGAAAGATGGATAAACCAGAGTGTGTGTTGGTTATCGAGACCTCAATAAAGCCAGTCCGAAGGATTATTTTCCATTGCCAAATATCCATATATTGATTGACAATTGTGCCAAACATGAGATTGGTTCTTTTGTGGATTGTTATGCGGGTTATCATCAGATCCTGATGGACTAAGAAGATGCAAAAAAGATAGCCTTTATCACACCTTGGGGAACATATTGCTACAGAGCAATGCCCTTTGGGTTGAAAAATGTCGGAGCTATATATATGAGAGCGATGGCCACTATGTTTCATGACATGATACATCGAGAGATTGAAGTGTATGTTGATGATGTTATTATCAAGCCCAAAAAGCAATGTGATCATGTCAAAGATCTAAGAAAGTTTTTCAGAGGCTCCGAAGATATAATCTCAAGCTCAATCCATAGTGCCATTAGGAAAGCTATTGGGATACATAGTAAGCCGGCGTGGTATTGAATTAGACCCGTCAAAGATAAAAGCAATCCAGAACTTGCCTCCGCCATACAACAAGAAAGAGGTAATGAGTTTGTTGGGCATGTTGAATTATATTAGCAGATTTATTGCTCAGTTGACATCAACCTGTGAGCCCATCTTCAAATTATTGAAGAAAGATGCTGCGGTGAATTGGACTGAGGAATGTCAAGATGCATTTGACAAAATTAAGGAATATCTGGCCAATCCTCCTATGTTGGTTCCTCCAGAACCTGGAAGGCCCTAGATCCTTTATCTGACTGTATTGGATAAATCTTTTGGCTGTGTACTGGGGAAGCAACGATGAAACAGGGAAGACAGAGCAAGCGATATATTATCTTAGTAAGAAATTTACACCTTACGAGGTAAAATACATGCAGCTGGATAGAACATGTTATGCTTTAACATGGGTTGCGCATAAGTTAAAACATTACTTGTCGGCTTGTACCACTTATCTGATATCTTGGTTGGACCCGCTGAAGTACATCTTCCAGAAGCCTATGCCCACAAGAAGGCTCGCTAAATGGCAAATCCTACTTACAGAGTTTGACATTATTTACGTAACACGCACTGCAATGAAAGCACAAGCAGTCGTTGACTTTGATGATGAGTATGAACCATTAAAGACATAATTTCTTGATGAGGAGACAATGAATATTGAAGAATTGGAGCAAGACGACAAGCCAGGCTGGAGACTATACTTTGATGGGGCCGTCAATGGCAAATGGGTCAGGATCGGAGCAATACTCATCTCAAAAATGGGTTAGCATTATCCTGTTACCGCTTAGCTCCGGTTTTTCCGTACTAATAATATGGCCGAGTATGAAGCATGTATATTGGGATTGAGAATTGCAATAGACATGGGTGTTCAAGAGATTTTAGTCATGGGTGACTCAGATCTCTTGATACATCAGATTCAAGGAGAATGGGAGACAAGGGATTTGAAACTTATACCCTATCGACAGTGTCTACATGAACTATCTGAGAGGTTTCAATCCATAGAGTTCAAGCATATCCCAAGAATGCATAATGAAGTAGCAGATGCCTTAGCCATATTATCGTTCATGTTGCACCATCCAGACAAAGCCTATTTAGATCCACTGCAAATACAAGTTCGTGATCAAAATTCTTATTATTTTACAGTAGAAGAAGAACTTGACGATAAGCCATGGTACCATGATATTAAAGAATATTGAGCATAGGGGTGTACCCAGCACAAGCCACAGTAGATCAGAAAAGGGCTATAAGGCGACTATCAAATGGATTTTCCTTCATCGGAGGAGCATCTAATGGGCACACGTTTATCTTGGTAGCAATTTATTATTTCACTAAATGGGTGGAGGCGAAGACATTTAAAGCAATAACAAAGAAGGCGGTAGTGGATTTCGTACATACAAATATCATTTGTCGCTTTGGAATTCCTAAGGTGATTATCACGGACAATGGAGCAAAATTACCATTTTCTCTCATGGGTTATCGTACAACTGCACGTACTTCAATTGGTACAATCCCTTACTTGTTGGTGTATAGAACGGAGGCAGTCATACTTGTAGAAATTGAAATACCTTCCATCCGGATCATAGCTGAGGCTGAAATTGACAATAATGAATGGGTAAAAGCTCGGCTAGAGCAATTGAGCTTGATCGATGAGAAAAAGGTTAGCAGTAGTCTGTCACGGATAGTTGTATCAACGAAGGATGGCAAGAGCATACAACAAGAAAGTACGTCCACGGAAATTCGAAGTTGGACTGTTAGTGCTAAGACATATTTTACCACACTAGAATGAAGCAAAAGGAAAGTTTGCAACTAATTGGCAAGGGCCATTCATGGTATCCCGGGTATTGTCCAATGGAGCTTTATGTCTAAAATATGTGGAAGGAAAATGTGTAGAGACTACTATCAACTCTGATGCAGTCAAGAGATATTATGTATGATTCCTTTTCATATGTACATTTGTATTTGTCACGATTTTGAAATTGAAATAATGAAGGAATTTTATTTCTCTATCCTAACACTTCACTCATTGTTAACCCTTTTAAGCCTTATTGCATTATTCTTTCATACCCCTCTCTCGGAATCAATTATGAACAATGAAAAAAAAAGAAAAAAATATATACAAAATAAAAATCGAGAAAAAGTCAAATGACGAAGATATCTTATGATCTGAACTACGTTTGACTTGATCCTAAAAGGGTATGTAGGCAGCCTCAATGAGGTTCAGTCACGATAGAAATAAAATCCAAGATTCCCCAAATATTGAAACCGGGGCAGAAGTTATGTTTTATGATTCCGAGAGTTGTAATTATTTTGAACCCTCGTTTAAATTTTGAGACTTTATACCTTTCTTTCTAAACCCATCCAAAAACCACATTACAGTCCAAAGAAAGGCCTTCTGATTAATTTCAAGAAAATGACAATACAGGAATAAAGAGGAACATCTTATTGACAATATCCGGAAGTTTGGAAACAGAAAAATAAACTAGAGAGTCTTATTGGTGAAAACCCTAACGGGCACCATAAGGCAAACGTGAGGTGAGAGAAAAATAAATGAGAGAGTCTTAATAGTGAAAACCCTAACAGGCACCATAAGTCGAATGCAAGATGAGAGAAAATAAAATTAGAGTCTTATTGGTGAAAATCTTCACAGAGGCGAAAGTGAGGAATGTTCTGATCAAAGGGAAACAACAAATAAAAAAGGTTAGGGTTGACGGAAATATGAAATTAAGTCAGCAACGATTCGGTTAGATAGACTGGGTCGGATATTCAAATACATGGCATGGTCAAAGGAATCGGCCTTCATACCTAGATAAGTTTTGTCTTTACTTCAAAATACCATCACCCCTGAAATTCAGGTCATTGCATTTCATTCTATTTGTTCAAAATCATTTGCCAATTGAAAGCTAGCTACCAGCTTGTTATGTTAAATGGCGTAATAATACTGAGTCCTTCAAAAGAATAGAGAAAATAGAAAAACATGGTGATCTTACAGCCAAAGAGAACAAAAGAAAAAGAAATAAAAGAGAAAAGCAAAGGAGATTACAAGAGAAAAATTGAGAAGACAATCAGGAATGAATTGCAAAGCAGAATGAAGCAAGATGAGGCAGACGATGGAAACAAGGTCAGCAAGAGCCAGCTGCTAACCATCATTTTTAACTAATAAATTGTTCACTAATTTAGACAGGGACAAAAGATTCAAATTCTCACTAATCACTTTAAAGTGAATGTGACCAATATGGGAGAAAACATCAAAAAAGAAACAACAATAAAGGATAGAATCCACAATGGAGGACTCAGTAATCAGGAACCTACCCGAACAACAAAGGAGGTATTATCTTTTACAAAATTTACACCCCAGTTATCAAACGAAGGAATACTTTTCTGCATTTTCATTTCTGTATCAAGCGCCCACCTGTATAACGAGGGAATATTTTCTGCATTTCCATTTCTGCATCAGGCACCCAAGTCTGCATATTCATTTCTGCATCAGGCGACCATCTGGATAACTAGGGAATACTTTTCTTCTTTTTCATTTCTGCATTAGGCGCCCACCTAGATAATGAGGGAATATTTTCTGCATTTTCATTTCTGCATTAGGCGCCCACCTGGATAACGAGGGAATATTTTCTGCATTTCCATTTATGCATCAGGCGCCCACCTGGATAACGAGGAAATATTTTTTGCATTTTCATTTCTGCATCAGGCGCCCACTTGGATAGCGAGGGAATATTTTCTGCTTTTTCATTTCTGCATCAAGCGCCCACCAGGATAACGTGGGAATATTTTCTGCATTTTCATTTCTGCATCAGGCGCCCACCTGGATAACGAGGGAATACTTTTCTGCATTTTCATTTCTGCACCAGGCGCCCACCTGTATAACGAGGGAATACTTTTCAGCATTTTAATTTCAGTTCAGGCGACCACCTCTATAACGAGGGAATACTTTTCGGCATTTTCATTTCTATTCAGGCGCCCACCTGTATAACAAGGGAATACTTTCTGTATTTTTTAAAAAGTTTTTCTAACAAGGTAAAACCATAATAAATTGAAAGACCCATACTGGGGCAGAGGAAAAAGTTTTCTTTGATTTTGCAATAAGCAGGTATCAACCTGGAAAGCAAGAAGCACATTTCGAAGTCATAAAAATGAAGGAAAGCAGTATGTTGGAAGCAAGTCATAAGCGAAGATTCACAAAAATGGAAGATGCAAATAAAAGAGCAACATGCAATATAGAAGAGCAAGGCAATACAAGAAGACAAGACATAGATAGGATTTTCTTGTAATTCATAGACCATAGCTTAGAATAGCTTCTTTATTTTATTTTTATCCCGATGTAATAAGGAGTCAGTCAGCGATCATAGCAATAACAGCAACAACAGCAAATACCCTGGTAGTTTAAAACTACCAGACCTTACCTAACTACACTGACCTGATTCCTGTTTAGCCCAGGATATGTAGGCATCCTCTGAAGCAGGGTGCGGTCAAAAAAAATTTAAAATGCTTCGTACGGAATATGCAAGTGGGCAAAAATCTCTCGTTACTTCTCACTTATTTACACTGAAACTCTTCATGTTCCCGAGCAAAGAGGGACAGCTGTGCGCACGTGATTTTTGCCCTAGGCAATTAAATTCCAATATATATATATATAATAATATAAAAATGATTTTTTTGTTTGCAATTGTGTGATTTCGTTGATATACCAATGTTTTTGTTTCAAAATAAAATTCAAATGAAAATACAAAAGAAATCAATTAGGAAAACATCACAAAAATGTTAAAATTCAAAAAATCAAGTAAAAATGCAAAAATACCGAAAAATAAAGTAAAAATGCAAAAAATATCATAAAAATAAGGGAAAAATGAAACAATGAGAAGTAAAAGAAATACAAAACATGTATAAAATAAAAAGTACAGAACATAAAAGGAAAATACAGAAATAAAATAAAATAAAATAAATAATACAAAACAATACAATATACAATATTTGGGCCAAATACATTCAACCCAATACCAAATACAGACCAGGCCCAAACGAAGCAAACCCAGTCTGCCCAGGCTTGAAACCAAACGATGCCGTCCAACACACTAAATATGGGCCGTTGATACATTTGATCAACGAACCATATGAGGCGGTTCCCTTATAACGAAAACGACATCGTGTTTAAAAATAATCACAGCCGTCCAACACGATTGATCTAATGGCTGAGACCAATGAGTCATTAATTGCAACGACGTAGCTTAATTTAACTAATCTTGACTGTTCAAATAACCTGATCTAACGGAATCTAGAAGACCTCCTATTAATCTACACGAAGATGTTTAGCAGGCTATGATCCAGGACATCCATTTGAGTTGATCTAATGGCCAGGATTCATCAACCTGGGATTGATATATATACTCCCATCTCCCCGTTTTGTCCGTCATTACACACACACATTTGTATACCTCAACCCTAGCCGCCTCTAAGCCGTCTTCTTCATCTCCTCTCCAGTCTCCAATAGAGACCATCGAAGACTAGTTCAGTCTCCGTCTTCGGACTAAGCCCATCACCTAAACACCCTCTTCACCACCCAAATAACCATTAACCCCACTAATCACGACCAAAAACCAACAGCCTCCCTATTTCTTAAAAATTCGGTCGCCGGAACCCTAGCCGGCGACCACCCAAAATATGAACCAAGATCTCAAATTAACACCATTAGACCATCTTGAGGTGATCTACCACCCTATCTAGGTGGTTTCCCTCGAATAAACCCCAAAACTCGTCGGATATTAGAAAAACACTTGCCGGAACCCTACTCTGGCGAGTACCAAAAACAAACCCATACCCAAAACATTACCCCAGGCCTCCAAACTACCCTTCACACACTCAAATCGAACCCCAAAGCCTATTTGGAGGATCCATCACTCAGAGGACTAACAGTCTTTCAAGCTCTGCAAATCAAGAAAAGAGAAAAGAACAAAGAAGAAAGAAAGAAGAAAAGAAAGAAAGAAAAGAAATAGGAAAAGAAGAAGGCCTGAAAAAGCTAAGTATCCCCCACCTTTTCTTTCATTCAGTGATGTTATGTGTTCTAAAAAATTGCTTCTTTACATGCCTACTATGTTTATATGAGCCTGTTCCTATGCATGGCTAATAATATGAATTTATCTCTGCTTTTCATTCATACATGTTCATGCAAGCCCTGAATCTTATACATGTCTAAAGATTATCTAAGTGTTCTTAGGGTTTTGATATTAACTACTCATGAATCATGTGTTAATTAACCAGTTTTATGTGATTGTTCATTATATTTTGTCTCGATTGGGTTTTGGTTAGTTGGAATTCAACCATTATCAAATATCTCCTCTGAGTTATGATTAATTGGAAGTTAATTTGTGATTAAGGTTATATGTGCAAAACAACATGAATCTGGCTATATTTGTAACTTGATTTGTATGTGAGTTCATTCTGAACCTTTGAGTACTTATATATACTTAGGTCATGAGTATAAATGTCTTGTGACTGTGTTTGTGAGCTAAGTTTGGGTTTTAATTAGTGGCTATGTTCTGATTAATGTCTACATTTGAATAGTGGCTATGTTTTGAATAGTGGCTATGTTTTGAATAAGGGCTATTTGTAAAAGTGGCTAATAATAAAAAGGGTGTAGTCTGAAGTTGCTTAAGTTTTAAAGGCAAGGCTTAGTGGTTATTTGTTAAATATTTACTAACCTAGTCCTGCCAGACCTAAGGCAGGTCGGGCAAATATACATAAATAAAAGGGGTAAAAGGGGAAGAATAAATGGCATTTCTGTAGATTAAATAGAGCATATAGGGATAAAAATGACTTTAAAGCTTGGTATTTTTGAAATTACTTAGATAACAAAGGGCAGACTGGGTAGAGCTAAAAGGCATTAATGAAATAAACGTTAGCAAGTGAGGGCAGTTAGGTAAAACATGCCTAATAGAACCTAAAAGAACTGCCCAGCACCTTCTAGCAGGGGTCTTAGGGCAGTTCAACACATTTTTAACAGACCATTCTGTAATTATTTGGAAAAAATAAGGGGAGGGAAATACAATTAAATTATTTGAAATCCCCCCCCCCAAAATACTTCTATAAATGGGCTGCTAATGAGGCTGGAAAAGGGGTTGGAAAAAGGTTCAGAAAGTTAGAGTTATACATTGATTGGTAATTAAGGGTTCCACACATTTAGAAAAGCGGATTAACTTGAGTGCTATTCTGGGAATCTCTATGGGTCGTTTCTTCACTGATTCATCTCGACTTTGCTGGGTTCTTTAATTTTACTTGGGTTGATTTGATGGGTTCCATATTTGATGTTTTGGTAGCTGTTTGTTGTGATTGAATTGTTTTACTGATGTTGTTGTATCGTTGTTGTTTGTTGCTGACTATTCTTCTTCTTCTTCAACTCTAGACTCATCAATTTGTTCTTGAACCAGGTACACTACTATGACTTGAATTTGTAAATGAGTTGCTGATTGGAGAAATAAAATGAATATCATGTTTAGCTAAATCTTCGTGCATTTGTTACTTCATTATGTAGTTTAAAAGTACTTAGATCCTTCTAATTCATTTAGGACTTGATTATAATAATTAGTGGACTGTACATATGCTTTCAATTCGGTAATAGTAGTAGTGATATAAATGATAGGATAAATAATCTAGGTAAGGGAAGAATCACTTAAGTCCAAAACTAAAACTGGTATAAGTTTAGTTAAATCGTTCTGATTTGAAACGAGCATAAACTATACATGAAGTATCATATTTGGGCGTTTTATGTTTCGAATATGAATCAGTTAATTTGTAAAAGTATAAGTAGTTTCATGTATACCTTATGCCGTCTTCCTTGGATTGACATGTATACCTTCTGCCGTCACAACATGACCCAGTAATGCAACTGTACTTAGCTAGAACTCACACTCTTGAGGTATCTGCATATAGCTGACTACCTTTCCAGAGTCTGGAGATCCACTCTGAGATGCTTCGTATGCTCTTCCTAACTGCGGGAGCATATCAATGCGTTATCAATGGGGACTATCACGAACAAGTCTACTAAGGCATGAACACCTGGTACGTATGCACATAACCATGACTCTGGCCATAAGAGTTGTCCCTAAATTACAACATCGCCAATTAATTGCGTGTTATCAAATACCTTATTCTAAAACTCCCACTTTACTCAGAATGAGGTATGGAGACCTCGTGATTACTTTTTCGAATTAATGAGTCATATTTATCCGCACCTGGGTGCTCGTCAAAGGCTAAACTCAATGCTTACAAAACAGAATCGGCTAAATATGAATAGAAACTATACAAGAATTGTCAAATAATCCTAACAAACATGGCTCAAATTTAGGATATAGTACAAGATTTCTTTTTTTATCTTTTTTAAAAAGGAAAAATTTTAAACACAAACTTCTCACCACCAGGACCTTGTCCTCATGTAATATCCACCGCAGCTTGTAGCTCGGTTTAAAAAAAATATTATTTCACATTATACAAAAATTGGTGGACCTCATCCTCAACTCTAAATCACAAGTACTTGCACATTGTACCGGCTGAAAATTTTCATTTCCACTCTTTATTCTTTTCAATAATTGTCCATCAAAGAAACTCACTACATAAAATGAACCTTCATGCCGATATGGTATATAATTAGCAATTGAAATTAATTATTTCGGGAGTTACATCAAAACTCACCGTAGTAGTGATATAAAGTCACTTTTAGCCTCATAAATCTTCTTAGTGACCAACACATAATAATAGGGATAGCTATCTCTATATAATAACTCAACATGAGTATTCACATAAGTAGATTTGATGATTACGAAGCTCACTCATGAGCGAAGCATATTAAGAGGACTCGCCTAAATTTTTTCAAGAACCAATCAAATTAAGGAGAAATATCCTTTTTATAACTGTCAAAATTGTACATGTGATGACACCATCTGGTGTAGTGACTTCAGTCATACCATAAAAATTATATCAACGGTTGGGTCTCAAACTCCAGGATTCTTACCTCCACCTCTAACATCCTGACCTCTACATCTGGCTGGTCATGTAAGATAAGTATTGACTGCAATGGAGCGTGTAGCCTGAGTGCTTTCCTAAATTACATTTCTCCAACTACCACATTCACAACAATTCTTTTGAGGCTCAGTTAACTTATTGCACATGACGACATATCGTACACAATAACGGTGACCTGGTACAACCGTTCAGATCGCATATACTACATATAGCAGAGAATCCGGGAGGTGACGTCTTCCGAACATTTTCTTAAAATAGAGTTTAATAGGTAGTGTTGCATTGGCCGACTTTCCCTCTTCGTAGGCTTGCCACAAACATCGACGACCAATTTCCTCTTTTGCTATGTTGGCTTAACACTGCTGAGCTACCCCATTTACTCATATACTCTTCGTTATTCTCTGGGGGCGATTCTTACCCCATGAAAAGAACCAACCTTAAATATGTATAAATTATTTGGAGGACCTTTCCATACCATATATATACTCATTCCAATAATTCACAATATTTATCCTTCACAACTCCAACAAATCAACCGGACGTCAAGGTCCGTTGAAACCCCACACGATTCATTAGGTGATCTCCTGATATGATTGCATCTTCTGTTAGAACCATAACTGATGTGGTAGTTACATTATCTTCCCACCACTTCTGTTTGCCATCCGAAGCACAGTAAAATTAACCCCCTCGCATTCGACTATTCCCACGTTCTATAATTCCTCATAACAGAGGTCAAGCACAATCTCGTGGGTTCTCAAAAGATGCACTGTTGAAGGTGGTAGCGAAGAGTTTGGTGAAACCTATCCGACCTCTGTAAGACTTTTGAAGGCGTAGTTGATCTATCACCGGCCCGTGCCATTGTTCAGATGAAGAAGCGGTACGTGACTTCGCCATTCGTGGGAAGACAAGAGTAGAAATTCAATTCAACATTTGAAGAACGAATTCGCACGATAAGAAAGAACAATGAGAGACTTTTCCTAACTCAATAGACTTTGGAGGATAAGTACAGACGTCTCCGTACCTACCCATCAGACTCTACTAAGCTTGTTCGTGAGTTCTGAGACCTATGTAACCTAGAGCTCTGATACCAACTTGTCATGACCCGGATGTCCCCCACCATCGGGATCGTGATGACGCCTACTCATGGTAGCTAGGCAAGCCAACTCATTCAACATTTTCCTGTTCATACCATCATTTTTGTTCTCATATTTAATAGCAAGAATTAACTACTCAAACTTTTAAATGCGGGAGACTTTTGAATAAGAGATGAATAATAACAATGTAAGCAACTAACATAAATCCTCCACCCAAGATGTGGTGTCACCAACTCACGAACTACTAAGGAATAATTACACAAAATGGTCTGAAAGAGAATAAATAATAACCGTTTGTCTCAGAACAATGAGACCACAGCAATAACAAAAATAATAGAGGAGACGCCGGGCCTGCGGACGCCTGCAAGCTACCTCAGTTTCGGAAGCACAAAAATCCCACTAGTACTCTACTTATGCTACTCCTGCTCAAAACCTGGACCTGTGCAAAAATGCACAGAAGTGCAGTATCAGCACAATCCGACCCCATGTGCTGGTAAGTGCCTGGCCTATCCCGGTGAAGTAGTGACAAGCCTAGGACCAGACACTCACATAACCCTGTGCATTTCTATATAATGTACATACCACCAAATAACAGAATTATCGATTAATACAACTAACAAAAGAGGTATCATGCTGGGGGAACACAATCAGCAACATATAATAAATCATTAAAGAGAATCAGATTGTAATAAAAACAGTTATCACCAAAACAAGAAATTTAATAGTTGCATGGCATCCCCCTTCGTGCTTTTACTCTCATCCTCACCAAATAAGCAAATAAAAGTGCACGGCATCACCCTTCATGCTTTTACTCTCATCCTCACCAAATAAGCAAATAAAAGTGTACGGCATCACCCTTCGTGCTTTTACTCTCATCCTCACATCCATGGCACGGCATGATCCTTCGTGCATGGTTTAAATAACAATGGCACAGAATGTTCCTTCGTGCATAATCAGTAAAACAAGGCATGGCATAATCCTTCGTGCATAATTAGTAAAACAAGGCACGGCATGATCCTTCGTGCATAATCAGTAAAATAAGGCACGGCATGATCCTTCGTGCATAATCAGTAAAATAAGGCACGGCATAATCCTTCGTGCATAATCAGTAAAACAAGGCACGGCATGATCCTTCGTGCAAACATAAGTAAAAATGGCACGGCATTACCCTTCGTGCATTATCACTCTTCCTCACCCAAATAACAATCACAATTAAGGGCAAAAGAATGAAACAAATAATATGAACCATCCCGACAAGGGAAACAATAATCATCACAGTAAAGTCCCAACAAGGGAAACAATAATTAACTTCACAATATAGTCCTGGAAAGGGAAACAATAATAAACTTCACAATAAAGTCCCGGCAAGGGAAACAATAATCAACTTCACAATAAAGTCCCGGCAAGGGAAACAATAATCAACTCTACAATAAAGTCCCGGCAAGGGAAACAATAATAAACTACACAATATATGTCAACAAACGACTCACGGTCATGCTAGACGCCAGTGTATAGATGCTCTTCACCACAGCCTATACACCGCACTTGATCACATAGCAATTAGCACATTTAATCATATTCCCTCAAGCTAGGATAGATCAAACACATACCTCAAATTCTTGAAGTCCAATTAACCTTCAACTATCTCTTTATCTCGAATTTTAACCTTCAACTAGCTATAAACAATTTATTTAATATTATCAATTCTACTCAACAAACCAACTCAATTGCCTAATTAAAGTATTTTTAACATGCTGTCCAAAAATTGTAAAATCGACCCCGGGTCCGCTTAGTCAAAAAAATTTGAAAATTATACCAATGGATTTCTCATCTTTCCACGAGTCCGTACATATAAAGAACACCAAAATTGGAGTCTGTTTGACCCCTCAAATCGACCACTAAAGGTCTCATAATTTCAGGCCCCAAAATTCTATTTTTCTGCTATTTTCATGAATTAAAGAATGGGATTGTGGTTTATAATCACCCATAAACGAGTTTTAATAATAAAATCACTTACCTCTGTGATACCCACTGATTTTCTCTTTTAAAGATCGCCTCAAAACCTTCTTCCCGTTCAAAAATTGAAAAAGAACTCGAACTGCTCATTATAGGTATTATTTTCACACGTTTTACTGCTCCCAATGGATTCCTTGTGAAATTCTAATGAATTTAGGCTTTTGAATCACTCAATCTGACCTTATAATGAAGGATATATGTAGGTTTTAAGATTTGCAAATAGTGCAGGTTTTTAATACGCCGTCAGGGGCAATTTCGTCAATAACCTAAAAATCTGGGCAACCTTTGTAAAATGGCAATAAAATCCTCTGACAATGTCCAAATTCGATGATTCTTTTTGCTACGGGTCCGTAATTGCGATACGGATTTAATGCTTTATTCAAAACAGTAATTGAAGCTCATTTATTCAATATGATATTATTTATGCTTGAAGAAATGATGTCGAAGCATAAGAAAACGAGCATAACGCAACCCAAATATATCTGAAACATGTCAAACGACGTCCATTTTCGACCAAACTTTACATGAAGTGCTTAAACAATATCTAAGACTTGTATCGGGCGTCGAAACAAAAATACTAGCCCGATACCATTGTATTTTAATCAATTATCCTTTCCATTTTCAATAATAATTTCAGAAAAATAATTTCACAGTAAAATTCATATCTTGTGCTTTAGGCCTCGGAATTCGACTCCGGACGCATGCCCGAGTCCCATATTTTCTTACGGACCTTCCGGGACCGTCCGGTCTCGGGTCCAGGTCTGTTTATCATAAATGTTGACTGAAGTCAACTATATCAATATTAATATCAAATTTCTTCAAATTTTCCATAGAATTCACATATTCTAACACAAAAATTTTCCGGCTACGTGCCCGGACTATGCACGTAAATCAAAGCAATATAAAATAAGGTTTTCAAGGCATCGAAAGTGCGGAACAGATGAGAAAAGCAGGTGATGACCCTTTGGGTCGTCACAATTTAGCTGTGAATTCGTTTTAAGATTCTGCAACTTGATAATAGTAATTCGAACAGGTTTAGTTAAAACTAGAACACTGTTTTCTTCAGTTAAATGAAAAAATGATAAAAATGATTTTGCAATTAGCATTCTAGTAGTGAATTGATATCAAATTCGATTAATTGGATAATAGCATTGGTGTAAATCCTTGTGTTAGAACTATTAGTTAATTAGAGGTGATTACATGAAAACTGGTGATTACAAAATACTTAGTTAACAATAATAGTTGTGACCTGTTGATTAGTGCATATTATGAAATTGTTAATTAGCTATTATCATACCTCAAATATGAAGGATCTGGGCCTGAATATGGAATCGGGCCTTGATCAGAATAAGATGGCACTTACGCTTGTAAATGGAAAAGGGAATATGTACTGGGCTGCAGAAGCCTAGTATCTCTCTGCAGATTGCTGAACTGGTTTGTGGTCCAGGCCCAATAATAAAATATGGCCTGGACGTTAATACACAAATATATAATTAATATGAAAACGGTATATATTAGAATGAGAAAAAACAGAAATAGTGAATATAGTATGCTTAGGAAGAACCTTAATAAAAAAACGGAGATGAGCCTCGCCAAATCACAAAGGCATAGTTGCGGGGCCCTCATAATTTCGTATAAAAAATGTTAGAAATCGGAAAGACCATTTAGTGAATTCCACAGTCTCTCCCAAAATTAACAAGACGTAGACACCTTAGGGCACGATTTATAATAAATATACATTCCTAATACGAGTGCACATTTATGTGACTCAAATTTAAATCCCGGCGAAGCTGAATGCATTAAGGTCACAGGCGTACTGGTTGCGATGTGACTTGAAATGCATTTTCGTAACGTCCCAAAATCTTAAAATTAGCAAAAAAGCGGAATACCAATAACATTTAAAACTGAAGCATATAAAGGAATCAGATAAAAACAAGTATGGCAGTTGAGCGACCGTACTAGAACCACAGAATTTGGGAGTTCCTAACACCTTCTCCCGGGTTAACAGTCTTCCTTATCAAGATTTCTAGTTTTGCGGACTGTTAAACAAAGTCATAATTCCCTCGGTTTGATTAAACCGGTGACTTGGGACACCATTATTCTCCCAAGTGGCGACTCTGAAATCTAATAAATAAATCCCGTTTCGATTATCCTTTAAATGGAAAAACTCCTTCCCCACTATTATTGTTATGTCCCTTTTTGGGGTGTAATAGTAAATAGCTGGGATATTTTCAGTATAAGAAAAAAGGAGGTGTGACAAGACCTCAATCTCCGAACCTATCAACCCAGAATAGCTACAGGCTCCACATCATAAGTCAAGTCATTATCCAACTGAACTGTACCCAATTCCAACACATGCGACGGGTCCCCAACATACTTTCGTAGCATAGATAGGTGAAATACTGGATGAACTCCTGACATGCTGGGTGGAAAATCAAGCATATATGCCTCCTCTTCAATTCTCCCGAGTTCCTCAAAAGGGCCAATAATTATGGGACTCAACTTTCCTTTCTTTTCAAATCTCATGATGCCCTTTATAGGCGAAACCTTTAGCAAGACCTTCTCGCCCACCAAATAAGATACATCTTGGAACTTTCGGTCCGCATAACTCTTCTGACGTGACTGGGTGGTGTGAAATCTCTCTTGAATCACCTTCACCTTATCTAAGGCATCTTGGACCAACTCTGTCCTCAACAACCTAGCCTCGCCTGGCTCAAACCAACCAATTGAAGATGTACATCGTCTCCCATATAAAGCCTCATATGGCGCCATCTGAATGTTGAAAGGGTAGTTGTTGTTGTAAGTAAACTCTGCAAGAGGCAAGAAATCAGCCCAAGAACCTCCAAAGTCAATAATACAGGCATGCAACATGTCCTGAAATATCTGAATGGTACGCTCGGACTGCCCGTCCATATGAGGATGAAACCAAGTGCTCAACTTTACATGTTAACCCAACTTTCGCTTAAAAGTCCTCGAGAATAGAGAAGTAAACTAAGTACCTCTATTTGATATAATAGAAACTGGAACCTCATGCAATCGCACAATATCTCGAATGAAAATCTCTACCAACCGCTCTGAAGAATAGCTAGTACATACAGGAATGAAGTGCGCGGACTTGGTCAACCGATCCACAATCACCCAAACCGAATCAAACTTCCTCGTTGTCCGAGGGAGACCGCCCACGAAGTCCATAGTAATCCTCTCCCATTTTCACTCGGGAATATCTATGCGCTGAAGCACACCACCGGGCCTCTGATGCTCATACTTGACCTGCTAACAGTTCAGTCACCGAGGTACATGACTCACAATATCCTTCTTCATTCTTCTCCACCAGTAATGCTATCTCAAATCTTTGTACATCTTCGTGGCACCTGGATGAATAGAATACCGCGAGCTATGGGTCTCCTTCAATATCAACTACTGATGCCAATCCACATTGGGCACGCTTCATAAAAATTATAAGAACATGAATATTATTATGTCAATTAATAGAATTACATTATATTAGTTTATCAATTCATTAATTATTGTACGTATAAGATTGATCATCAATTACAACATAATTTATGTGTGTGTATAAAATTACTCATACAATTAAATATAACTTAGAAATTTCCTTTACATACATGGTATTATAATCTATTAAAAATAATTACCTAGTTAATTTTTTTTATAATGATTATGCTTTTAGTTTACAATTATTTATAATAATTTTAGTCAAAGAAAATAAATAATTATAGATAATAAAATTTTTTTAGGTTATAATATTTAAAAAACAAAATAGAAAAAAAAATTATTTAATTTCTTTTTAGAAATAGCGACCAACGTTGGTCGCTATTTTGGTTAAACAGTCAAAACTTAATTACCTACCAAAAATAGCGACCAATGTTTGTCGCTTTTTGTAAATCTAGACTCAAAAACACGTTTTCCCCTCCCATTCTTTTATTTTCTTTCCAAAATTTCCCCAACTCTCTCTCAACACATTCCCCTCTTCTTCTCTATTTTCCTCACGCAAATCAATTCCCCCAGCTTGAGCCACCACTGTGACCTCCGGAGCCGCCGCTGCCACAGTTGTCGCTGCCCCTCTCTCTCCTTCTCCACAAAAAAAACCTATATTTGAATTATAACCTTGAATCTTTGTTATTTCTAGTTTTTGTTTCAATTATTTCAATATTGTAGTTTAAGGGTATGAATTAGTGTTTAAATTCTTTGAATATTGTATTTTATTGAGGATTACGATTTAGGTCTTGCTTTAGTTAGCTTTGTTAATTAAATTTATTAACTAATTAGTTTAATTAGTATTGAATTTAGTATAGTTAGATTTGAATAATATTTTGTATTGTCTGGATAGTTTAGTTAGAATCTTTGGTTTAAGATATGAATTGAACCTTTAGGATATGAATTGGACTTTTAGTTTATGAATTGAGTATTTTAGGATATGAATTGGACTTTTAGTTTATTAATTGAAACTTATTGTTTACAAATTAATACTTTAGGATATGAATTAAACTTTAAGGAATATAATTGGACTTTTAGTTTATGTATTGGAATTTTAGGATATGAATTGGACTTTTAGATGTTGCATATCAAAACAATATCTCCAGTGTTCACCAAATAGTGGACGAACTTTTAGAAAATGATTTGGAACATCCCGAACATATATTGGAAGAAGTTGATATAAATGAAGTAAGAACTATAGAAAACGAGGAAGAAGAATCAATTGATGAAGCTCAAACTAGTGAGGAAGAAGAATTCTCGGACGAGGAACAATATGTCAATGAGCTTTAAAAAGTTGGTTTATTTAATAACTCTCATTTATTGCTGGTTTCTTTATATGTTTCAATCTAAATATGTATTATATTATGCTGATGACAGGCAAGGGTCGAAGTAACAATAACCCTACTGGTTCTCGAGATCGAGAAAAGGCTAAGAAACCAAATAGAAGGGTAGAAGATAATACTCAATCTTTTCCACCCTATTCAGAGATGCCTATGCCTATGCCTATTATTTGACTCCACCCCAGGTCTATTCTGAGCTGCCATGGTATCACGAGCCCTACATCTTCGTGCAGATACTGGGTCTTTCGTCATAGGGCCATAGAACTATACGTCCGGCAGACCACGTGGATCACATCCATTTGCATCGCATGGATCGTATAGATCCATATCACATCCACATGGATCATAGCCATCAATATCATAGTCATTTGGGTTACAGCAATCAGTATCACAGTCATTTGCGGTCCATCCAGCTATGTCGCAGGTAGAGGGATCACATCCATCTTCATCAGCGACTCTATCTATTTCAGGCCTTCGCCTGCGAGATACTATCTCTGAACCCCCTACACCTTCCTCACATGCATCTAATATACATGCTTCAGATGGTGACGTTGATGATGATGAGGAGGTGCATTATGATTGTAACGACCCGATCATCATAGTCCCTGAGAGTGCTGGGTAAGAGTTTTTTGTTATTTTTACGTTTATCATTTTGTACAGTTTGTAATAAAATATTAATGTATTATTTTTATTAAATTGCGGGTTCATCCCGAGTAACATTACTAAAAGGATAATCACCAAAGCCACCAGAAAGCTTTATGATGGCTCTTATGCGACTTGGAGTGAATTCCCATTCTCGCGTAAGGAGCAAATTTTCAATCAATTTAAGGTATAAATATTCTTTTAAGCAGTATAATTATTTATATTTATGATACTTCCACAAAATATTTAACTTTTGGAATAAAGAGAAGTGTGTATGGGAACACCGCTATAGCACGGAAGTGGTTGCAAATTTTCATCACAAAGCTCGCAAGTGGTTGTCGCATAGTTTCTCCAAAGCTAGAAAGTGGAACCAGAGGCCTGACTGGTTGCTTCAGATTTTATGTGAGGATTTTCAAAGGCAATGACTTATCTCAAAGTTCTTATAGAAGAGTGAAAAAGGAAAGAAATCCCGCTCATCTGCGAAGGGATGCTCTTTGTACACAGGAGGTGCGATCAACTTAGGGACATTAAAAAGAAGATTAGTATGGAATTGCTTCATTTATTTTAGTTTTCAAAGTATATCTATTTTGTTTATTAACTAAAATTTATAAGTTTTCAGGAAAAGAAGTTGGGGTGTCTGATGACCTAAAATGAGCTATTCAAGGAGACTCATATTGTAAAAAAAAAATAAAGAGACAGATCAAGAAAGATGGGTCAAAAGTCCAGTCTCGATTGTACATGTAAGTTTTCACTTTTCATTAAGTATTTTGATTTACTTTTATATAAATTTGAAATACTAATTCGATGTAATTTTTCTTATAGGATCACTACATAGCTGATGTAGAGGAATTCATACGCAGTCAGCCATGTAATGAGGCGGGCGAGCCAATCCAACCATCGGACGAGGATGCTAAAAGAATGTGGCCGGAGGTTGCTAGCAGTCCAAAATGGGGGAAGGTGTACAGGCTTCCTACTAAGAAATTCCATCACTATAAGCATGTAATACAAGGAATAGGGACTTCCTCGCATAGCGAGCAACTTGATGGGGAGAGCCTCTCTGCTATGCGGGAGACTATGACAAATCTCACATACGAGCTAGAAACGGCCAAGGAAAGAGAAAAGCTTAGAGATACTCAGTACATTGGCATGCAAGCTTAGCAACAGGGCATGCACGAGCAACTCAAATCTATCCTAGCTTCTGTATTTTTTCCGATTCCCTGATCTCGTGAGTCATCGCCAGAGGCTTGACTGTAACGTGAATGTTCCTTCCGTCCTCCACGTGCTCGTTCCTCCCATCCTCCCCGTAATCATTCTTCTCGTTCTCAACAAGCAGACCCTTTTGCATACCATCTTGGTGATAAGAGATCATCAGACGATGATGATAATGATGTTTTACAAAACACTCCTTGACTTTTATATACTTTGAACTAGACAAATAGTACCGGTTTTGAACTAGGTGTAATAAGCGTTAACTTAGTATTGTTAGTTTTTATTTCTTAGTTCTATTGAACTTTAATTTGTTGGTTTTAATGTGTTTTTGAATTGTGTTGTTGTTCTTGGGTTGTTGTGGAGATTTTGGTATTGAAATTGTAGTTTATGAATTGAATTATATTGTTATGTATGAATTTGGTATGCTGGCATGTGGTGTTTGGTAATAGGTAAATTGAACTATGATTAAGTCCCAAAAGGACCACCTTCTTGTAGAGTTTTTATTGTAAAAGTGATAGCAAAATGCTCTTATCAGTACATTTCATGTTTTTAGGTTACATAAATTACAAGAAGGCTATAGAGTGGTTTTGTATCATTTGTGGAAGAAAACGAAGCCAATTGCATCAAAGTCGCCATGTGAACCATGTGTAATACACAAAGAGGCCTGGAGGTGAACTGCCGTGGTCCTAGCGTGGGTGCGGTAGGACCGCAGTGAGCTATCAGAGGAGATTCGGAGAGGCCTTTTGGTTGCGGTCCCAGCGTGGGCGGGGTAGGACCACGGCAGGTGACAGAAACTTAAAGGACTGAAGTGCAAATTCCAGAATTCTTAACCCAAAACCCTATTTAAATATTAGAACTCGCCCAAAGGAGGCATGTAACATTATTAGAGATTACTTTTAAAAGAAAAACATTTGTGAGAGATCACCCAAAATATCTTTATTACTTTACTTCTTTATTTTCTTGCAATTCATGATTATGAATCTTTTAGCATTTGATTTACCCATTGTCATTAGTAGCTAATAACCGTAATCTAAGGTTTTGGTGGAACCGTTAGGAATTACTTGGTTGTTTTATCAATATAATTAGATTTGGTTGTTAATCTCTAATTGTTCATATGTGTTGTGATTGTGGAATAGTTGAAAGGGCCCTCAATTATTCGTTCTTATTCATTGTGTATCTTCTTGAGACATAGTACATATTTAGGTGATTGTATGAACAACATCACTCCAAGAGTATAGACGAGAGTCATAACCGAGGGTTTAGGGGTTGTATTAGAGATAAAGAAACCCCGGGTTCAATCTAAGTGAATCTTATTGTGAAATTAGCTAGCGTAGCTTGAGAGAGTCCATCTAGTAGATTATTATAATTACTTGAGAAATAATTCTGATAGATGGTGAGTTCATGATCGTTAAAGATAGCTAAATCATAATTATAAGAAATATACAACCGAGGAAAAGAACAACGAGGGAAACCATTGCCTTAGACCTTCTTTATATTATTTACACATCAAGCTTAGTTAATATTCAGTTATTCATTACTTTCAGTAATAGTTGTTAGGAAATCAACAATTGTGAATCGGAAAGTTTGGGAAAATACGATGAATTGAGTAAATCCGACAGTGATAATTGGTAGGTTTATTCTTTGTGGTTCAACTCTGGGCTATAATACTCAGATTATATGTGCAATGCCCGCATAGTCTTTTGTGAGACTCAGTTGAGCATGATCAAATTTTGGCGTTGTTGACGGGGTATTAACGTGTTATCAATTACAATTGAAAGAATTACAAAGATTCCAAGTGTAATCTTGGAGAGACTATTTTTAGCCACTGGGAGAGCACTGATAGATTGTGAAACTAGGGAGCTTAAAATGAGATTAAATGATGATAAAGTCATATTCAACATTCAACGATCAATAAGGAGACCCAGCGAATATGCAAATTGCTCTCTAGTGGAAGCAGTTGATGTAAATCTTTAGGAGGATGATAGGACCCTGATTGTGGGGGACCCATTGAAGGAATGCTTGACAAACTTAGACGAAATAGATGGAGAGGGGTTAGCTGAATGGGTAATGGCATTGGAAGGCCGAGGATTTTGGTCAAGGGAACCTTAGTTTGTGTCCCTTGAGCTAGGGAAAAGGGTCACTCCTCCAGTCAAGCCATCAATAGAGGAACCACCCAAGCTGGAGCTAAAACCACTCCCAGATCATCTCAGGAATGCATTTCTAGGCCCTGATTCGACTTTACATGTTATTATATCATCGTGTTTGCTAGATGTGCAGGTAGAGAAACTTTTGCAGTACTGAAGGAAAATAAGACTGTTATTGGTTGGACCATGGCAGATATAAAGGTTATCAGCCTAGCTTGCTGCATGGATAAGATTCTCATGGAAGAAGGGCACATACCTTCTAGGGAACACCAGCGAAGGGTGAACCCTAACATATAAGTTGTAAAGAAAGAGGTGATCAAATGGTTAGATACGGGAATTATTTCCCCCCATCTCTAATAGTAATTGGGTCAGCCCTATCCAGTGTGTCCTGAAAAAAGGGGGTATGACTGTTGTGAAAAAACGACAACAATGAGTTGATCTCAACTCGTATAGTCACAGGGTGGCGAATCTGCATGGATTACCAGAAATTAAATACTGCCGCTTGCAAGGACCACTTTCCCTTATCCTTCATTGTTCAAATGTTGGACAGGCTGGCTGGTAGATCATACTTTTGTTTCCTAGATAGATATTAGGGGTACAATAAGATTTCAATAGCTCCCGAAGATAGAGAGAAAACATCTTTCACCTGTCTGTATGACATCTTTTCCTTTCGGAGAATGCACTTTGTGCTTTGTAATGCACCTGCGACTTTTCAACGGGGCATGTTAGACATCTTTATAGATATGGTAGAGGACATGATTGAGGTCTTTATGGATGATTTCTCTGTGGTGGTAGATTCATTCGAAGACTATCTTCACAACTTAAGAAGGTGCTCAAAAGAGGAGACAAACCTGGTACTAAACTGGGAGAAGTGCCATTTCATGGTACAAGAGGGGATAGTCTTGGGACATCGAGTGTCCAAAAAAGGTATTGAGGTTGACCATGCTAAGGTTGACATGATTGAAAAGTTACCACCGCCCACTTCAGTAAAGGCGCTGAGAAGTTTCCTTAGTCACACCGATTTCTACCGGCATTTCATAAAAGACTTTTCCAAAATTGCTAACCCATTATGCAAACTCCTTGAAAAGATCACCCCTTTGTGTTTTCTGATGATTGCAGGTTGGCATTTGAGGAACTGAAGAAGAAGTTGGCCACTACACCCATCATTCTAGTGCCTGACTGGGAGAAACCATTTGAGCTCATGTGTGATGCCAATGACTATGCTATAAGAGCAGTCTTGGGGCAGAGAAAAGACAAGCTGATTCACCCGATTTATTATGCAAGTAGAATGATAAGCGGTGCATAGCTCAATTACATAGTGACGGAGAAGGAGATGTTGGCAGTCATGTTTGCTTTTGACAAGTTTCTATCATATTTGATTGGTTCCAAGGTAATTGTATATACTGACCATGCATCTCTCTAGTACATCATTGAAAAAAATGAGTCTAAGCCGCGCCTGATTCGTTAGGTATTGCTATTGTCAGAATTCGACCTCAAAATCCGTGACCGCAAGGGCACAAAAAATCAAGTCACTGATCATCTTTCACGACTTGAAGGATCTAAAAAATCAGTCAAGGTCGAAGAAATTCTGGACACCTTTCCAGATAAGCAGTTGCTCACTGGCAATCTTGAGTATGCGCCATGGTATGCAGATTTTACAAACCATCTATCTTGTGGTATTGTTCTTGATGACCTTTCTTTTATCCAAAAGAAATGGTTTTTTCGTGATAGTCGCATGTATTATTTGGATGAACCTCATCTGTTTAGAACTTGTGTTGATAATATTATTCGGAGGTGTGTCCTCGGGATA
Source organism: Nicotiana noctiflora (assembly GCA_032618575.1). NCBI lineage: Eukaryota > Viridiplantae > Streptophyta > Magnoliopsida > Solanales > Solanaceae > Nicotiana > Nicotiana noctiflora. The sequence goes on from JASVEL010003875.1 coordinate 185,233, forward strand.
GAACAATCTTCAATTTTGCAGGCTTGTCATGCTTCAACATATGAAGGACATTTTGGAGGGCTCAGAACAGCGACGAAGGTGCTGGAGGCTGGATTCTTCTAACCAACTATATTCAGAGATGCACACCTCTAGGTAAAGGGCTGCAATGAATGTCAAAGGATGGGAAACATTTCTCGTGCCCACGAGATGCCAATAAAACCAATTCAAGAAGTAGAGGTGTTTGACGTGTGGGGCATAGACTTCATGGGTCCCTTTGTAAGCTCATTCGGTAATAAGTACATACTTTTGGTGGTAGATTATATGTCTAAATGGGTGGAAGTTGCAGCCTTGCCTACCAATGATGCACGAGTGGTGGTCGGACTCCTGAAGAAGCACATATTCACCCGGTTTGGGATACCAAGGGCGATCATCACTGAGGGAGGTACTCACTTCTGCAATATAGCCTACAAGAAATAACTTGCTAAATATGATGTGCACAACAAAGTAGCTACGCCTTGCCATCCGCAGACTAGTGGGCAAGTTGAAGTGTCCAACGGGGACATTAAAAGTGTATTAACGAAAACTGTGAATGCAACCCGAACAGATTGGGCAAAGAAGCTGGATGATGCACTCTGGGCCTACAAAACTGCATTCGAAATGCCAATAGGTATGTCACAGTACAAGTTGGTGTTTAGAAAGGCTTGTCATCTACCTGTAGAGTTAGAACACCGTGTTTGGTAGGCATTGAAACAATTAAACATGGATCCCGAAGTAGCCGGGCAAAATCGACTAACGGAGCTGCACGAGCTAGAGGAATTTCAGTATCAAGCCTTTGAGAGCATGAGGCTTGACAAGGAACGGATGAAGAAAATGCATGATAAGCACATCGTGGACAGAGACTTCAAACCCGATGATATGGTGTTATTGTACAACTCAAGGTTGAGATTGTTTCCGGGTAAGTTGAAATCCCGATGGTCAGGGCCATTCAGAGTGGTGCAAATGTTTGCTAGTGGAGCTCTGGAGATTCAATCAAAAGACGGGATGAACAAATTCTCCTTCAATAGACAAAGGTTGAAATGCTACCTTGGATCAGCTGATGAATAAGGGGATATAGTGGTATCAAATTTCAAAGAACCCCAATATGAAAACGAGGAGTAGAAACTCCACTATTTGCGTCATGACGCGACGTTAATTCAGGAGCTGCATGGGAGGTAATCCACAAATTGTTGTAAGTATAATGTATAAATTGTATATATATATATATATATATATATATATATATATATATATATATATATAGTACCCGAAAATGCCTCCACCGCGGTCCAAGCATGATCGCGGTGAAAGAGGTTCTCTTAAGTTTTCTCACCGTGGTCCAAGCGGGACCGCATTGAGACCGCGGTGAAACATGCTCTCTGAACCTGGTCCACGGCGGTCCCAGCGTGACAGCCATAGGACCGCGGTGGTACACAGACAGGCCATCCAGGTAAGTGTCTGAAATATTTATTTTTTTCCTTTTCTTTTAATTTCTTCCCCCCTCCCCCCCCCATAATTACCCTTATCCCAACACCTAACCCCTTATTCCCACCACTAAGCCCCACGACACCAACCTCTCTCTCTCTCTCTCTTCATATTCTCTCTCCAATTTCCCTTTCTTCTTATTCCTCCCCAAGCCCTAACCCCCATTCTTCACCAAATTTCTCATTCTTCAACTCTCTCAAAAAGGTAAGCTTTCTTCTATTCTTTTCTCTTTTCTTCAAATTGTTACTGTAAATTAGATTCCTAACCCTAGATTTTGTTGTAATGTATAAATTGTATATTTTTCTTTGTTTTCTCTTTTTATTTGATTGTTTTAGCCATGGTGGATGCTTAATGTTGGGTTTCATGGTGATTAACTTGTGGGAGGGTTTTGTAATATTTTTGAGACCTAACTATAATTTTTAGGAAAAGTGTGGTGGTTGGGCCTATATGGCCAAAAATTTGGGATTTGTTGTATTTATTGGAGCACTTTGTGCTTATTGTAATTGGTTGTGGTGGTGGTGGTTGAAATATTTCCCCGATGAAAGGTTGGGTGTGGTATTGTGGGAGAACTTAACATGTTGATGGGGGTGTGAAGTAATCATAGTATGGGTTGGCTTATTGGGGCCACTTAGATATTGGGTATTTTGGCACTGTTGGCCAATGATAATTGTTTTGTGCCAGCGGGTGATGAAGTTTGAGTAACCATTCTCTTGGCCCAGTTTACGATGTATTTGATAGTTGCTCTATCTTGTGGCAGGTATTATGGCACGAAAGAGGCAAAGAGGCTCGGCTAGTACTTCTTAGGGGCCCATATATAAGGAAACTAGGTTCCAGTCTCCGGGGGCGGAGGATGCATTCCATGCAAAAGCCACAAAGACCTTCATCCCGAAGATTGCTGTGGATAGAGCTGCCCTCTGCATGGAAAGCTCGGCTATGTATGAAGAGATACGATAGAGGAAATGGAATTTTTGTTTGAGGAACCCGAAATAGTGAATCCAATGCTAGTCCGGGATTTCTATGAAAATTGCCCAGAGATTTAGTCGGGAGGTAATTGTGCGTGGCAAGGTGGTAGATGCATCCATTCCTATGATTCGGAAGGTTTTGCAGTTGCCCCAATTCAAAAGTGATGTTGATCATTACCACGACACTCATGTGTTTAATTGGGATACCTTGATTGAAGCAATCTACCAGAATGGCCAACCAACTTGGATATAAGAGAAGATTACCCTCCACTCCAAGTCCTTTACTCACGAGGCCAAGTGATGGTTTAATATCATTTGCATCCTCTTCCTGCCCACAAGCAACTGCACCGATGTCAACCACCTAAGGGTTCTACTGGTATGGTGCTGTGACACCAAGCATGACTTTGATGTGGCACGGCTCATTGGTGATGAAATCATCCTCCGATCCTCGCAACAATCTAAGGGGTTTTATTTCCCCTCATTGTTGACTCGATTGTGTCTGCTCAAGGCATTCCCACTCTGCCTACAAAAGGCACATTGCATGCATAGATAACCTACAGAACTTCTAGGATCAATGTGGGCAGAGATGTGCCCACAACCATAGATATTGATAAGGATGAGGAAGCCCCAGCACCAATGGAACCATCTAGGAGGTCATATGACGGAGCCGGATCTTCCCGGCGTCCCCACACTGGAGCCAAACTCTCTAGATGACAATCCACTAGGCCTATGCTATGTTCAGTGGAGAAGAAGCTCGAGAGCTTTCGTACCTCGATCGATGGCCTGCATGTGAGGATGGATGCTATGTCTCAGCTCCATGCCAGGTCTGAAAACCCCATGATGGCATGGTACAGTGCATTGGGACGAGCTTGTCATGTGGACCCCAGCATGGTCTCCGATTCTGAGTGATACTCAGGGAAGTCTTCTTACCATACTGCTCTTTATTTTTGTATGACATGGGGACATGCTATGATTTTATGTGTGGGGTAGGAGACTTGTTGTTGTGATGTGTTGTATTGTACATACTAAGCATTTTGTAATTTTATAGCTAGAATATTGTATCACCCTATATATAACTGGCTTGGCCCAACGACAAACACTTGTCGACGGGTTTCTTGAGGGTCAAAGTCGGTTGTTACAAACAAAACAAAAAAACAAAAAATGGTAAAGGACTCTTCCTGAGGACGGACCACTTCGACAGTACTCTTGAGGGAAGTAGTCCATGTAGATATTTTTTTATTTTCTTTTCTCCTTTTAGGTAGTATAATAATTCCCCCTTGGTTTTTCTTTTGACCACGGTTCTTTTCCAAGGACTTTTTCTTGAACCGGGTTAGGTAGATTTTTTTAGGACTCTGAAGACTCTCTTATATTAGGAGGGGTAAGGGCAGGAATCCAACCTTTTGATGTATACACCTGCTAACAACTAAACAAACTTGAGAGTGCAACATCTAGGCTCATGTGTAGACTTATAAATTGTGCTTTAATTGTGTACACCTTGTGTTGCTTGAATGCTCATGTGAGTGTGTTGACGAACTAGTTCAGAATGAGTTACTTGCCAAGTGTGTGTGAGAATTACCCATATTCTGTGCTTGTATGTGATACCTATAACTTGCTCTATATGTTTGCAAATCGAAATAGTAGTTTTGTTCAGTCTTGGAAGTGATATAGGCATTTCTTGTGGAGCCATATAAACATATTTTACCCACCTAATTATTATGAATTTTAGTTAACCCATTTGAGCTTTAATCCTGTTTCTTTGGCAACCACATTACAAGCCTTACCTATTTGTTTTAATTAACCATCTATTTGAACCTTTTCACCTCTCATAAGCAATTGAATGTTACGAACTTTGTAAAAGTTAAAGTGTGGGGTGGTTGGTTTGACTTTTGAGTGGTACTAATTGAATAAGGAGAAAGGTGCAATATTTTGAAAAAGGAAGAGCCACTTAAATAGAAAAACAAAATTCCTTGATAAGTGGTACCTCTTGATATAAGTGTTTAAAGGAGTATGGGGTAATATAAATTGATGTGAATGTGGCATTTGGTTTGACATAAGTATAGGGTTTAAATGTTAAAATGTATGTATTAAAGTGCTTAGGGAGGTGTAGTCACTTTTATATCTAAATGTATCATACCCGTCCTGTAGCCTACATTACAACCAATTAAAGTCCTAATTGATCCAAGATTGAATGAACTTAATTAGTAGAGTATTACACTAAGGACAATCTTATGGCGTATCTGTGTGGCATATGAATATTCTTTGTTAGAGTGAGCGAATTCTTTTTATCTAAAGTTTATCTAAAGTTCTTTGTGCTTGTTTCTGTATGTGTGGAACTTTTCTCAAATCAATAATGTGAAGGCATGTGACTCAGGAAGAATTAGCAAGTTTTTACCTCTGTTAGAGTAATTAGAGTGAGCATGTGTGTGGCATGGCACTAGAGTCTACATCTGAGGTGTGGCAGTTGCACTGCTTAGGTTATTCTTTCATAGTGGCAGGTGTGACATAAATTGGTTAATTCGTTGAGCAATTAGTCATAAAAGTGTGGTTTAACTTGCTCAAGGACGAGCAAAGCTTTAATTGTGGGGTGTTGATAATAGGTGAATTGAACTATGATTAAGCCCCAAAATAACTACTTTCTTGTAGAGTTTTTATTGTAAAAGTGATAGCAAAATGCTCTTATTAGTGCTTTTCATGTTTTTTAAGTTACATACATTAGAAGAAGGCTATGGAGTGGTTTTGTATTTTTTATGGAAGAAAAAAAAAGCCAATTGCATCAAAGTCGCCAAGTGAACCACGTGAAATACACAAACGAGGCCTGGAGGTGAATTGTCGCGGTCCCATAGTGGATGCAGTAGGACCGCGGTGAGCTATCAGAGGAGATTCAGAGTGGCCTTTTGGCCGCGGTCCCAGTGTGGGCGCGGTAGGACCGTGGCAGGCGACGAATACTTAAGGGACTGAAGTGTAAATCCAGAATTCTTAACCCAAAACCCTATTTATATACTAGAACTCGCCCAAAGGAGGCCTGTACCATTATTAGAGAGTACATTGGCAAGAAAAATAATTGTGAGAGATAACCCAAAATATCTTTATTTCTTTACTTCTTTATTTTCTTGCAATTTATGATTATGAATCTTTTAGTATTTGATTTACCCATTGTCATGAGTAGCTAAAAATCTTAATCTATGATTTTGGTGGAACCTGTTGGGAATTACTTGGTTATTTTATCAATATAATTAGATTTGGTTGTTAATCTCTAATTGTTCATCTATGTTGTAATTGTGAAATAGTTGAAAGGGCCCTCAATTATCTGTTCCTATTCATTGTGTATCTTCTTGAGAGAGAGTGCATATTTAGGTGATTCTATGAACAATATCACTCCCGGGGTATAGACGAGAGTCATAACCGAGGGTTTAGGGAATGGATTAGAGATAACAAAACCCTGGGTGCAATCTAAGTGAATCGTATTGTGAAATTAGCTAGCGTAGCTTGATAGAGTGCGTCTAGTAGATTATTATAATTACTTGAGAAAGCATTATGATAGATGGAGAGTTAATAATTGTTAGAGATAGCTAAATCATAATTATAAGAAATATACAACTGATGAAAAGACCAACGGGGGAAACCATTGCCTTACGCCTTCTTTATATTATTTACACATCAAGCTTAGGACGAGCGTTTGTTTAAGTTGGGGAGAATGTAACGACCCGGCCCGTCGTTACGGGAATTTACCACCCCGTCATGTTGCAATTACATGTTTTATGCTTTTATATCGGTGTTAGAGCCTATCGGGTGAGTTAGGAGTGAATTGAATTGAAAATGAAGCAAATAGCATGTTTGAAGGAAGTTTGAATATGGAAAGTCAACCTAGAGTTGACTATCGAGTTAGAGTGCTTGGAATTGGATTCTGATGATTCGACTAGTTTCGAGGGGTGATTTGTGACTTAGGGGAGCGATCGGAATTGAATTTGGAGGCCCGGTGTAGTTTTAGGCTTGAATTGGCGAAGGTTGAATTTTGGCGAAATTCGAACGGTAGGTGAGATTTTGATCCGGGGGTCGGAATGGAATTCCGACAATTCCTGTAGCTTCGTTATGTGATTTTGGATATGTCTGCAAATTTTCAGGTCATTCGGACGTCGTTTGATCGGGTTTTGGATTGAATGCTAGTTTTGAAAGTTTTGAAGAAACTTAGGCTTGAATCTATGTGGAAATGGTGATTTTGATGTTTAGGATGATGTTTTTATGATTGGAACAAGTTCGTATCGTGTTTCGGAGTATGTTGGTGGTTTTGGATGGGGTCCCGGGAGCCTCGGGATGAATTCGGGGGTCCAAACGGACCAATTTGTGCCAAAGGCACTGCTGTTTCTGCTGCAATAAATGAAGAGAATTTTTGTGCTTCGCGATCGCGAAGCTATGTATGCGATCGCATAAGAGGAGGATGTTGAGCTCTGCGATCGCGAGGGTGAGTCTGCGATCGCGTAGGGTAAAGCTGGGAAGCTCTGCGATCGCAAGGTTGAGTCTGCGATCGCGTAATGTATCGGAGTGAGGCCGGAAAATTGTTCTTCGCGATCGCGGGAAGAGAGATGCGATCGCGTAAGGTCGACTGGTTGTGCATCACGATCGCGGGTGTATTGATGCGATCGCGTAGGGTCGCTAAGTGGGTCACTGCGATCGCGTCCAGGTTCACGCGATCGCGTAGAGGAAAAAGTTGGCAGCCCAGGATTTGTGCATCGCGATCGTGAGCCCAGTGCTGCGATCGCGTAGGGTTAAATGTTCAGGCAGTGAAATTAAATTGCAGAACAGAGGGCTCACGGGTTCATATACCCAAAACACCATTTTTGAGCCCTAGAGAGAAGAAATCACGGGAAAACGCTGGGAAATCATCGGGTATTCATTTTGACGTGCGTGGATGCCAGTTCGAGGAGCTAAGGCGTCGCGGGCATGAGCTTTCATCGGTTCGAGGTGGGTAATACTTGTAAATGATGTCCTGAGGGTTAGTAAACCCCGGACTTGCACATCTTAGTGTTGTGTTGAGGTGACTTGCACGCCGGATAACGGGCGTGGGGTAGAGCACCATTGGGGATTGTGACTTGGTCCGTCCCGCGTAATAAATAATAACACCTAATTGTTGAAATGAATTGGACTAAATATCATGCTTGGGCTTCGTGCCGATTATTTGAATCCTTCAAGGATTAGTATCATTGTCTTGATAACACTGTGCATATTTTATTCTAAATTTAGGGTTTAAAATGGTATTTTGCTAATTAGTATTTTTGTAAGGTTAGGAAAAACTTGAAAAAGGTCTTAATAACATTTTTAGCTGTGAGCTAATATGATATTGTTGCCCGTAGGGCTTTCTTGATTATTTGTTAGACTGATTGGGTCGAGGGCCATATGTTAGGGCATGAAATTTTATGTGAGCATATGCATACACATGCATGGATCGGACCGCACGCCGCAGTGGTATACGGATCGGGCTGCGCGCCGCAGCAGGTGTGATATTAATATTGTGCTTGGGCTGTAGGAGCCCCTCCGGAGTCTGAACCCCCACAGTGAGCACGGGTACCCAAATTGGATCGGGCTACACGCCGTAGCGGTCATATGCATTGCATGGCATACATACATTGGTTTATGTGTACTACGTGGCATAACATTCAGCACTCATACATTACCGGCACACATGCATTAGTTGCCTTATTGACCAGATCTCCTGGTGTAAATTGATAAGGAGTGCTGAGCCCGAGGGGCTGATTTGAGTGCGGACTTGCATTGCTTGAGATTGTATCCGGGTATTGGTATATTATTATGAAAGAAAGTAGCTAAAATTGAGATTTCTAAATAATCTACTCACATATGCTTGAAAGGAATAAAAAGATAGTTCCGTATTGTGTAGCATGAGATAGTGCCTATCGTGGTTTTCTTCCCTTCAGCATTATTTACTTTTATTACTGCTGAGTTGGAAGTACTCACACCCGACTCCCTGCACCTTGTGTGCAGATCCAGGTACATCATAGTGGAGCTGATTCTATTGCGGCTCGGGAGTGCTTTTGGACAGTCGTGGTAGCTGCCAGCGTTCGCAGGACCTGATTCTCCAGTTTGTCTGTATTTTTGTTCTGATCATCCCACACTTGTGCACAGTTATATTCTCTATTTACACTTTGTATACTCTGTAGAGGCTCATGACTCTTGACCCTTCGGTCTATGGGAGTTGACACGTCTTGGGACTTGGTTCCCTGTTTTTAATATATCTATCATTGTTGAATTATTCCGTTATGCTTAAATTGGATAAAGTGAGCTTATGGCTCCGTGATTATTAGTTAATTGGTCAGGCTGGCCTAGCAGTGTGCTGGGCGCCATCACGACCGGATTTGGGGTCGTGACAAGTTGTTAGGAAATCAACAATTGTGAATCAGAAATTATGGGAAAACAGGTTGTGTGAATTGAGTAAATCCGATAGTGATAATTGATAGGTTAATTCTCTGTGGTTTAACTATGGGCTATAATACTGAGATTATATTTGCAATGGCCGCATAGTATTTTGTGAGACTCAATTGAGCGTGATTAGTGTAGCTGCCAAAACCGGCAGCTTCTGCCAAAATTATACTCTTTGGATGCTTTTCTATTTAAAGAAAATATTTTCTGGGCAATAGTGACCAAGGTTGGTCGCTAATTAACACAGATTTCATGAAAATCGACCAACTTTGGTCGTTATTCTATTAAAAAAAAATCTGGAAATTAGCGACCAATTGTGGGTGCTTATGTTTAGAAAAAAAATTAAATTATTGAAATTAGCAACCAATTTTGGTCGCTTATGTTTTAAAAAAATAAAAAAATAAGCAACCAACTTTGGTCGCTACTTTCCATATTTTAAAATATAATATTTGGTTTACACACCAAAATCGGTCACTATATTTGAATAATAATAAATAAAAAAAATATAATTTAAATATAGAGACAAATTTTGGTCGCTAGGTTTATATTATTAAAATAGTAAAGCGACCAAAGTTGGTCGGTATATTGTTTACCGGAATATTTGGTCCTTTTACCTTAGAGATCAAAGTTGGTTTGGTCTCTAAGGTAAAGGGACCAGCAAAATAGTGACCAATCCAATTTGAACGCTTTTTATGGCTTTGTGATTTGTAAGCGACCAACTTTGGTCGCTTTTTTCCGAATATCTAGTAGTAATTTCCGAAAATGAGTTTTTCGAAAACCAAATTTTCAGAAAAATATTTTTCCCCACACACAAAAGTTCAATATTTTTCAAGTGAAATGCATATCCAAACATAATTTTAAATTCCAAATACTATTATTTTTTTCAAAAATAGTAATTTTTATATCCAAACACTTACCTAGTTGAACTTAGAAAGAGTAAAAAGAATTATTGAGAAAGAGGGATGGTTTCCCGGAAGTCAGTTAACAGAAAAGCTCAAACAAAGCCAAAGGGAAGAAGAGGCTCTTCTCTTTTACGTCCATCCTCCTCCTCCTCCTCCTCCTCCTCCTCCTCCTCCTCCTCCTCCTCCTCCTCCTCCTTTCTTGGACGTGTACAAAACAAAGGATCAGCTTTTTCAAGCTTCTCAAATGTACATGTAAATTGTATTCTTTCTCTTCTATTATACCTTTACATGTATTTTTTCTTTAAATAACAGCAGAGGCGGATCCAGCATATAAACAATAATGGGTATAATTAGCTAGGGCCGAGTCAGTAGCGGAGCCAAGAATTCTAACATGGGGTTCAAGAATAGACGTAAATGTCAGACCTGAGATTTGAACCGATATGCTTCTATTTCGAGCGATTAATAAAAAAAAAAATTTAACCTATTTATGCAGCTTAACTTTTCGAAGATTCATTGCATGTCGCTCTGCTACTGACTTGAGTTATATATATGCATGTAGAAATTTTTTTTGAAAATAATTAAAAAAATACGTGTGTATGTGAAAAGGTGAAACCATTGCATTTATGTATATTTAATCAAAGTAACATGTCACAGTCATCAAGAGTTAAATTTTTTTAATAATACAAAAATTTATTTGTCTTGCTGCACAGAATATTTTTTTTTCTGGCATTATTATATTAGATTCTGTTTTTCGTGCTCCTTTTGTGTGTCTAATATATTTGCAAATCAAAATATTATGAATGTTTAGGACAATATTATTGGCCTATGATTTGGTCTCTATGTGGCTATTATTATTGTTTTTCATCTATTTTCTGGTTCTTATGATGTTATTATTTCTAAGGTTTTTGTTGATGGTACTGATATATTGTTTTTTTTCGTCTTCTTGAGCCGACAGTCCTCTCTATTCCATCGGAGTAGAGATAAGGTTTGCGTACACGCTACCCTCCCCAGACCCCACTTGTGGAATTTTATTGGTTGTTGTTGTTGTTGATGATTTAGTCTCATTGATCCCAAAATGCAGTCCTGATGTAACATTCTTGACCTTATTCTGCTAAAAAGATTCATTTTAATGTTTACTTCTGTTTGTTTCCCTTATAAAAAAAGATTCATTTTTATAATTGAACATTAGCTTGTTTACAATAGTAGGAGTCTTGTTTTGTCTTTCTACCAACTTTTAGCTCTCTTCACTTTTGTTTCTGGCCGTTTTCTTTTCATTATAATTGTGCTTATGCTTCACTAAGCCGAAGATTTAGGTCTATGTGAGGTTACACTAGGTTTATTGTGTGTTGTTTCTATTTCAATTTAAACAATGCTGATGTTGACCTTTGATTCAACAGAATATTCAAAGAGTATATAATCGAAGATCAATTTGAAGAAGGCAATCCTTGATAACCTCTAACTACAGGCTTGAGGGGCCTTTTTGGTTTTCGGTTGCCTAGTCGATGAGAGTTGAGTTTGATTGGAGGCGGATATTCCACTTCCAATGTTGAGATAAAGGAGGCGTATATTCCACCTATTGTCAATTGTTCCTTCAGGGATATACCAATCGAGTGGTCAAAAGCAGCACAGATTGTAAAGCTGTTGAAGTTTCTCTTGGTAGATTTTATGTTAAGACTTAGGAGAAGAGAGAAACGAGGCATTCGTTAGCGTACATGATAACGTTTAGCAATGAGGTCCTTGAATGTGGAGAAAAGATGGATATTTCCTCTAGTTATGAGCTCACTTGTGTCGATTTTCCTACTTGCTACCTCTTTCGACATGGGCCTCATTTCTTCATTGCATACAATCAATTCAGTTTTCTCAATTTTCCCATCTCATGTTATAACAAATCAAACTAGTTTGCATTTAGCCGAAGCAAAAATTAAGCAAACTCCAAGTCCTCCTCCTCCTCCTCCTCCTCCTCCTCCTCCTCCTCCTCCTCCTGCTGCTCCTCCTGCACCGCGTTTTGCTTATTTGATATCTGGATCAAAGGGTGATTTAGATCAACTTTGGCGAACATTGAAATCATTGTATCATCCGCGGAATTATTATGTTATTCACTTGGACCTAAAATCATCTCTAGAAGATAGACTAGAGCTTGCTTCTAGAGTTGCAAAAGAAGTTGTTTTTGTTAAGGTTGGGAATGTACACATGATTAAAAAAGCAAATATGGTGACTTATCGCGGTCCAACTATGGTCTCTAACACTCTTCATGCCGCATCTATTCTCCTGAAGAAATATAAGCATTGGGATTGGTTTATTAACCTGAGCGCGTCGGATTATCCTCTACTAACTCAAGATGGTTAGTTCTCTTGCTGTTTAGCACATATTTGTTGGTCCATTTTCTGCTTCTTTACTTGAAGATGTTATTTCATTTATTCATTTGCTTCACAGATCTTCTCTACACATTTTCTGAATTGAAACGCGAGTTTAATTTCATTGAGCATACAAGCCGGCTGAGATGGAAAGAGTATGTTTCTCCTTTTTCCTGAATTTCTCATTTTGTGCTTTGGCTGTTTTCTCAGTTCCTTCTGTAGGTTTTATGTCATTCTATTTATCCTTCTGCAGGTCACAAAGGGCAATGCCGCTTATTATAGATCCCGGGCTTTATCAGAATACTAAATCTGATATATTTTGGGTCTCGCCAAGGCGAACTCTTCCCACAGCCTTCAAACTCTTTACCGGTTAGATATCATAACTAAATCAGCATATTTTGGTATTCTTGAAGGTGTTTGCTGATGTTTATGCTTCACAAATGCAGCTCAGCATTGACAAAATGTATTTCAATGCTGAATCCAAAATTTTTATGGCTTTTTTCCCCTTAGAATTGAAAATTGGCCATGATCGCGGAATCAACCACCGATGCCTGCATCAGAGTAGTATGCCTTTTCCCGGATCCTGCGTGAACGCGGGATGCATTGTAAACCGGGACTCTACTATATTGTTTGTTATAACATCATATACTATACAAATGTACCAATCTTATGGAGTAAAGGAAAGACTGTCATGTTCTGACCTTATGATGTGGTATATCTAGGAACAGCTGTGTTGCTCGGACTCTCGAAAATGTAGTTGGGTGCGTGTCGGATCCTCCAAAAGTAGTGTATTTTTGGAGGATCCGACATGTGTGCAGCAACATTTTGGAGTATAGCGCATCTGCACTATCTGCTAGGACCATAGTTGTCTTCTATTCCTTCTTGCTATTATAAACAATAAGAAGTACGCCTCAATACCGAGCAAGTTGAGGCCAGCAGTATGAAGCGGCATATCCAGAAACTGCTACGTTGCTCGGACTCTCCGAAAATATCGTCGGATACGTGCCGGATCCTTCAAAAGTAATGCATTTTTGGAGGATCTGACACGGGTGCGGCAGCACTTTGCAAAGTCCGCGTAACATTATCTAGGAGTATTGTGCAGCTGCACTATCTTCCAGACTGCCAGGACCATAGCTGTCCTCATTTCCTTCTTGCTATTATAAACATTACCATAACAACTATGCCTCAACCCCGAGCAGGTTGGGATCGACTCTATGAATCATCACTGATCATGTTAAAATTTTGAATACAGGCTCAGCTTGGACGGTTCTCTCACGCGCATTTGTCGAGTACTGCATATGGGGTTGGGATAATCTTCCTCGGACTCTACTTATGTACTACTCGAATTTTGTATCCTCTCCTGAAGGCTATTTCCAGACAGTTATATGCAATGCCCCTGAATTTTCTTCAACTGTTATTAACCATGACTTACATTATATTGCTTGGGATATCCCTCCAAAACAACATCCACACATCCTTTCCCTAAATGACATTGGAAAAATGATAGCAAGTGACGCTGCATTTGCGCGCAAGTTCAACAAAGATGATCCTGTTTTAGACAGGATTGATCAAGAATTTCTACATCGCGGTAATGGTAGTTTCACACCAGGAGGTTGGTGTGCTGGAAATCCACCTTGTTCGGACATTGGGAATCCGACTAAGCTTAGGCCAGGCCCCGGGGCGCAAAGGCTTCGACGTCTTATTGATAAACTAGTTTCATCTGCTGCTCAAAACCAGTGTAAGTAAGTAGATTTTTGTTGTACTTTTTCTGGTTCTTGATTGAAAGAGTACTATAGAGTTCATTACAATATCCAGTCAATAAAAATATTGACATTGTACTAAAAAATTTGTAATTTTTGTGGTACTGTTTTTTGGAACTACACTAAGTCTAAAGAAACTGGTTCATCCTTGATGTTTGACCTCATATCTATTGTAACCGCCCAGCTCACTCACGACTTTAAAACTCGTCACTAGAGTCTAAGGCATGTCCACTTATATATCCAGCACCTCTTCCGTGTTTTGTCGATGTTCGATTCGCCTAGGGTATCACATACACCCACTTTAGGGACTCAGCATTCTCGCAGATGTTTGCCCCATCATCTTTCAAGGTTGCACGCGGAGTCGCTCGGATGCCATATATAACAACCCAACTTACTAGTGATATTGTCTGCTTTTGCATTGGCCCGCACGACATTATAACGCGTCTCTAAAAACTAAGGCATGTCTGTTTTGGATCTTGGCCAGCTTCTCGCCCGTATTTTATCTATGTCACTTATATGGCTTTTCATTATAAGTTACAGTACTGCAGTTAGTTGAAATTTGCACCACAAAATGCCTCAAATGCTATTACTATGTAAATTTGCTTACTTTTTACATTTGTTTAGGGGTGTTCATGGTTTGGTTTGGACCGGTTTTTCTCATAAATAAAATCAAACTAAGTACGTCGGTTTTTCAAATATTAGAACCAAACCAAACCAAGTAAGTCGGTTTTTCAAATATTAGAACCAAACTAATTAAGTTGGTTTTTTCTCGATTCTGCTTATGTCAGGTTTTTCGGTTTTTTCTTAAATATAAGGCACACTACACACATATTCTGGCGCCACATTTTCAACATAACGTTATTAAATTAATTGCGCTTTGAGAAATCTATTATTTACTCAAATATATTGATGATAACTGAATCAAATAGTGATGAATAATTTAAGACTCAATTAAAAATTTTTTTTTTAACATGAAATGGATTCATACACTTAACAAAAGAAAATTGCCAATCAAACTAGAATATAAAGGTAAAAAACTATACTAAAAGTGCAAACAATTAACATTCACCATAAAAAGTTTGAAACTTTGTAGAAAAATATACATATATATAGGTGTAATAATAAACTTGAAATAGCTATTCCTATAGTCGGTTTGGTTCGGTTTTTCAGCTATGTTTTGATTAAAACCAAAACCAAAACCAAACTAAAACAAAAAGTATCGTTTTTTTTGGACGGTTTGGTTTGCAAGAGACTGTTTTCACGGCTTGAACCCGTAACGTCCTGATCACATGACCACAATTTTAATAGTTACGTCAAGGCCCCCTTCAACGTACATATACAACAACAACAACAACAACAACCCAGTATATTCCCACAAAGTGAGGTCTGGGGAGATTAATATGTAGACAGACCTTACCTCTACCCGAGAGAGCAGAGCGGCTGTTTCCAATCGACCCTCGGCGCAGGGAATAGAAAGGCAAACAAAACAAGAATACATGTTAAAGGAAGGAGGAAAAGCATTTCTTTATGCAAGATAATGGAGGATAAGCTCAATGCTCTTTCTGTCTAGAAAAATGAATAAATTCCTAATAGTCACTAACACGTGAAGAATGGTTGGGAAAGAGTTAACAGCACGCAGTAGCAAAAAAGATGAAATGTGCTAGCGAACCTAGAAAATCTGAAGCAGAAATAGAGTAAGAAGTAACAAAAACCAGTTCATTAAGAAAGAGTTCAACTGCAAACTCTGCCACTTTCTACACATCTTTAATTTCCAATAAAGAATACCAGCTTATAAAATATAACTAGGAAACAGCAATATAACTTTGCGAGCTACAGTTATAGATAGCATGAAATCATTTTTTTCAACTTGTAATTCATTAAGGTCAACGTACATATATATAATATAAATTCATTTATGCCCACGCCAGAAGCATTTTTAACCAACCATAGCTTACATATATAATACATCCATAAATCCCCACATTAGAAACATTGCTAACCAACCATTTCTAACATGTATAATATATTCATTCATTTGGGTCACTGGGGCTTTATGCTAAGATTCAACATCCAACTCTAATAGGTTCTCAGAATCACTATTTAACTTTTAAAATAGATTCCTCAAACTTTTAAATTAATTTTCGAATAGTAATTGTGACTCAAATATTAATTTAACAAACCAAATTCATTTGGGTGGTGAAAATTAGATTTTTAACAAGCTTAAATATGCGGGTTTAAATTCCGAATTTGATTTTATGAGAAATTTGGAGTGGGTGTCATTTAGACTTGTTAGAAATAGTATAAGGAGGTTGTATATAAAATTTGAAGTCATTTAATGGAGATTTGGACTGGTTTTGAACAAAAATTACAACTGAAAATCGTGAAAGAAGTTCGTCTACAGGCGCTTGTATAAAGATGTATAAAAGTGTATAACAGTGTATAATGTGTGTTTATACACATATATACACTATTATACAAGATTATACATAATTATATAAAAATCTGACTCCGTCTTCTTCCTTGCGTTTTTTTCCGAAATTTAACTTAAATCTTGCCCAAATCTACTCCAAATCACTTCCAATTTAAATTTTGAACTCTTTTTGATATTTTCAATCAATTGGAACAACATTCAATCCAAACAACTAACAAATTAAAAAAAAAATTCAAAACCAAAGCTTTGAATGGTCTTCAATTGTGGACTTCTACTCTTCAATTTTCTTATATTGCAAGCAGGTGACATAAGAGGATAATCAAAAAATACACGGCCACTTGAATCATATGTAGAAGATGTGAGAAGAAAAGAGAGAAAGCAATGCTTGTGAGAACAAAGAATTAACTCCATAGGTTTTAGAAGCAATGATTGTAAGAACACAAATTTTGAATTTGCAAGTGCTTTCAAAATATGTACAATATGGGCTAGGTGGGGTAAAACTTAAAAATATGGGCCATTTTTTGTTATTGTGTGAAGTCATGTGTATTTTCTTGTAATTCTTTTACATATATAATACATCCATAAATCCCCACATTAGAAACATTGCTAACCAACCATTTCTAACATGTATAATATATTCATTCATTTGGGTCACTGGGGCTTTAGAGGGGTTTTGGAAATGAAAAATAGTTACATATTTAAAAGTTTCTAAAAAATAGTTCATTTTTGGAATCTATGACATTGTCATGGATTTCGAATTTAAAAAAAATGAAACTCCATCATAGTATACGAAAATCCACGACACTATCATGAAGTTTCACATTTTTTTAATTTCGAAAAAATCATGATAATCTTTTATTTTTCATTTGTTTAAGTTTGAAATCCATGAAATTATCATGATGTTTCGGCATCATAAGTAACTACTTGTAACGATCCGACCCGTCGTTACGGGAGTTACCACCCCGTTTTCTTCATTTTATACTTTAACATGTTAATTTATATGTGTTTGGAGAGTTAGAAGTAAATCGGAGGGAATCTAGTTAGAAATGAGGCAATAAACCTCTTTATGAGAAGAATAGTTTGGAAAAGTCAACCGAATGTTGACCGATGAGTTAGAAAGCTCGGAATGGATTTCTGATGATTCGACTAGTGTCGGCGGATGATTTGTGACTTAGGAGAGCAATCCGTAATCGAATTCAGAGGTCCGGTGTAGATTTAGGCTTGAATTGGCTAAGGTTGAATTTTGGCGAATTCCGGACGGTGGGTGAGATTTTGATCCGGGGCTCGGAATGAAGTTCCGAGAGTAGCAGTAGCTCCGTTAGGTGATTTTGGATATGCATGCAAAATTCCAGGTCATTCGGAGGTGTTTAGGTTGGGTTTTAGATCAAATGTTAGTTTCGGAAGTTTTAATGAAACTTAGGCTTGAATCCGTGAGAATTCGATTATTTTGAAGTTTATGGTGGTGTTTTTATGTTACGAGCAAGTTTGAATGAAGTAATGTGACAATATCTGTGCATTTGGTTGGGGTCCCGGGGGTCTCTGGATGATTTCGAATGCCCAACGGGAGGTTTTGAATTTGGATGTTCCCGTAGAAAATTGCAGTCAGTTATTGCTATATGCGATCGCATAAGGACGTTGCGATCGCATAGAAGAACCTGGAGGGGGTGAAAAATCACTCTATGTGATCGCATAGAAGAGGGTGCGATCGCATAGGTCTATGATGTTGCACTGTGCGATCGCATATTCTATGTTGCGATCGCAAAGAAGAAATTTGGGGCCCAGTGAGATTGCTTTATGCGATCGCATAGAGGTATTGCGATCGTATAGAAGGGAAAAATGGCCTGGAGAATTTACTTTATACGATCGCATAGGGGCATTGCGATCGCTTAGAACAAGGCGTCAGTGACAAAACAGTTTAAGTTAAAAATTTCAGACGCGAATCCCATTATTTTTACACCACTTTACTTCGTCAAGGGAGGGTTTTAAGAGCTTTAAAGAGAGAGATCAATGGGTAATCACTGGAGGTAAGTTCCTTGACTCAAAAACACGATTTTATGCAAGAATCAACATCAAAACTCATAAAATTGGGTAGAAATTGTGAAGAACTAGGGCCTAAATTTTGAAAATGAGTTTTTGGGTTTTGAAAGGCCATTCGAACTCCGATTTCGATAAACTTTATATGCACGGACTCGTTGCGAGACGAGGAATCTGTTGGTATGAATTTCGGAATTTTTCGAGAAGTGGGCCCCGGGCTCGGGTTTTATCAACTTCGTATATTATTGCATTTTCAAGTAATTTTGATTGGGTTATGTTTCTTCGACCCATACTTATGTAATTATTGTGGTTTTGACTAGATTCGATGCACGAGGCGGCAAATTCGAAGGGAAAAAGTATTGCGGACGAGTCCACAACCGGCTAGAGGTGAGTAGTTAGTGTATATGGTAGCCTGAGGGTTTGAAACTGTCACGACCCAAATCCGGTCGTGATGGCGCCCAACAATCAAGCTAGGCCAGCCAAACCAACAATTACTGATTTCATCTAATACCAGTCCCAAATGGACAACCCAAGAAGAATATATGAGTTTAAGAACTCCAATAATAATAATAATGAACGAAATACTGACACTCCCAAAGATCTGGGAGTCACAAGTCTAGAGCCTCTAGCAAAACCCAACAGGAATAGAGAGTACTGTATAGAAATACTCAAATCCGAATACAAAATACAAATAACAACTGGAAAGGAAAGGAGAAGCTAGGTTCTACGAACGTAGGCAGCTACCTCAGCAACTCGATATGATACTGCAAACGCTGGAAATGCCTGTCTACTGCTCCTGAGTACCTGAGTCTGCACACAAAAG
This sequence comes from Nicotiana noctiflora, assembly GCA_032618575.1. NCBI lineage: Eukaryota > Viridiplantae > Streptophyta > Magnoliopsida > Solanales > Solanaceae > Nicotiana > Nicotiana noctiflora. Next base: position 204,428 of record JASVEL010003875.1, read on the forward strand.
GTGCAGGGAGTAGGGGTGAGTACTAAGTACTCAGGTGAGTAATAAATATATACAAGTAGCTGAAAATAAGAAATCCACAGAATACCACAATATGAAGCTACACTACAGTCCGAATCCCCTACGAACTAGCATCAACAGTACAATTCAGCTACCACAGAGTAATTCAGCAAATAAAGATGCAATGCAATGCACATAACCGCTACGACGTGTAGCCCGATCCAATTTAACGTCGACGGCGCTCACTGGGGGTGTGTACGGACTCCGGAGGGGCTCCTACAGCCCAAGCGCAATACTGCTGCGGCGTGCAGCCCGATCCTCATATCAACCACTGCGGCGTGCAGCCCGATCCCATGCTTAGTCCACAATAAGCAAATAAGTCACAAAACAGTTCATTTTTCTTAATTCCAGTTTCCAATTCATAATTTATGAAAAATACTTTAACTTTATTAAATTTGCAAAAGCCGGTGACTTAGCATTTCAATAATGTGATTTCAATTTCTAGGACCGAGATCAGTGATTTAAGCAAATATAGCTATCACATAAATATTGTCCTCTAAAGACGCTACAGGTCGGCACAAGGCCCCAAACAAGGCTTACAGCCCACAAATAATTCAAATACGGTGTATTTCCAACACTAATAACATATTATTCATTTCCGGGATGGACCAAGTCTCAATCCCCAGTCACAATCAATCCCGCACCTGCCACGGTGTGCGAGCCACGCCCTACTAGCATCACAATGTGCTAAGCCGGGGTTTCGAACCCTCGGGCTACCATATACACAAACTACTCACCTCTAGCCGGCCGTAGACTCGTCCGCGATGCCTTTTCCTTTGAATTTAGCTCCCTCGTGCGTAGAATCTAGTCAAACCACAATAATTATATCAAATACGGGTCAAAGAACCATAACCCATTTCAATTTACATGAAATTCGCATAAATACACTAAGTTGGTAAAACCCGACTTTCGGTACGCTTCTTGAAAAATTACGAAAGTCACATATTCGGAACCCTCATCTCAATACGAGTCTAAGCATATCAATTTTACCAAATTCGGACTCCATTTGCTCATTCAAAACCTTGATTTTCTAAAGTTCAAGCCTAGGGTTAAATCTTCCATGAATCACCCCAAATTCTTCCATTTTCATGATATAATTGCATAATAATACCAATACTAATCATAGTTTAAGTCCATAGTTGCTTACCCGATGATTTCCCTTGAGTTTCTCTTCAAAATCGCCTAAATCGCCTCCTTAAGCCGAGACCCAAATGTGTGAAATGTTTCTGAAATTTTCTAACTTCGATACAATTAACTCACTGCGATTTTCGCTTCTGCGGATAGAATTCCGCTCCTGCGAGTCCGTATCCGCGACCAGATGGTCGCTTCTGCGATTCCAGGCCTAGCCGGTCAATTCCGCTTCTGCGAACATAAGCCTATGCGGCCAACCACCCGCTTCTGCGGACTTCTCCATTTTGCCTCTTGACTGCTTCTGCGGTCTACCCTTCGCTCCTGCGACGCCGCCTCAGTGGACATATTTCCGCTTCTGCGAAAACAAGCGCTCCTGCGCCTCCTCGTCCGCTTCTGCGGACTCGCTCCTGCGCCCCCATTTCCGCAGGAGCGAAAACAACAGAACCGGAACACTTCCCTGCAATTTTTCCACATTTTCTCCCGTTTAGCCATCTGAAAACACCCCGAGGCCCCCGGGACCTCATCCAAACACACCAACACATCCTAATTCCTTATTCTAACTTGTTCCAATCATAAAAACACCATCCTAAACATCAAAATCACCAATTACCCACGGATTCAAGCCTAAATTTCTTAAAACTTTCCGAATTACACATTCGATCAAAAACCCGATCAAACGACGCCCGAATGACCCGAAATTTTGCAGGCACATCCAAAATCACCTAACGGAGCTACTGCAACTATCGGAATTCCATTCCGACTCCTGGATCAAAATCTCGCCTAGCGTTCGGATTTCGCCAAAATTCATCCTTAGCCAATTCAAGCCTATTTCTACACCGGACCTCCGAATTCAATTCCGATTGTTCTCCTAAGTCATAAATGATCCCCCGGAACTAGTCGAATCATCAGAATCCAGGTTCCGAGCACTCTAATTCAATAGTCAACTCTTGGTTGACTTCCCATATTCAAGCTTCCTTCAAACATACTATTTGCTTCATTTTCAATCCAAATCACTCCTAACTCACCCGATATACTCTAATACTGATATAAAAGCATAAGATATGTAAATGCAAGGTAACGGGGTGGTAATTCCCATAACGACGGGCCGGGTCGTTACATTCTCCCCAACTTAAACAAACGCTCGTCCGCGAGCGGGTTAAAAAAACATACCTGGAGCATCAAACAAGTGTGGATATCTGCTCCGCATTTCCTGCTCGGTCTCCCAAGTTGCTTCCTCTACGGGACGACCTCTCCACTGCACTTTTACTGAAGCTATGTCCTTAGATCTCAGCTTACGAACCTGTCGACCCAAAATGGCTACTGCTTCCACATCATAAGTCAAATCCTCATCTAGATGTATCGTGCTGAAGTCTAACACATGAGACGGGTCCCCGACATACTTCCGGAGCATAGATACATGGAACACCGGGTGAACTCCCGACAAACTGGGTGGCAAAGCAAGCATATAGGCCACCTCCCCAACTTTCCTAAGCACCTCAAAAGGTCCAATAAACCTTGGGCTCAACTTCCCTTTCTTTCCAAACCTCATAACACTCTTCATAGGCGAAACCTTCAGCAACACCTTCTCACCTACTGAATAAGACACATCTCGGACCTTCCGGTCTGCATAACTCTTCTGACGCGACTGAGCTATGCGAAGTCTCTCCTGAATCACCTTTACCTTGTCTAAGGCATCTTGGACTAACTCCGTCCCCAACAACCTAGCCTCGCCGGGCTCGAACCAACCGACTGGAGACCTACACCGTCTCCCATATAAAGCTTCATACGGTGCCATTTGAATGCTGGACTGATAGCTATTATTATAAGCAAACTCCGCCAAAGGCAAATAATCAACCCACGAACCACCGAAATCAATGACACAAGCACGCAACATGTCCTCCAATATCTGAATAGTACGCTCAGATTGTCCATCCGTCTGTGGATGAAATGCTGTGCTCAGCTCTACCCGTGAACCCAACTCTCGCTGAAATGTCCTCCAGAACTGAGAAGTGAACTGGGTACCTCTGTTTGATATAATAGAAATGGGAACTCCATGCAATCTTACTATCTCACGGATGAATATATCTGCCAACCGCTCTGAGGAATATGTAGTACACACTGGGATGAAGTGAGCTGACTTGGTCAACCTATCCACCACCACCCAAACTGAATCAAACTTCCTCGCTGTCCGAGGGAGTCCACCAACAAAGTCCATAGTAATCCTTTCCCACTTCCACTCGGGAATCTCAATACGCTGGAACACACCACCAGGTCTCTGATGCTTATACTTGACCTGCTGACAGTTAAGACACCGAGCCACATGGCTCACAATATCTTTCTTCATCTTTCTCCACCAGTAATGCTGCTTCAAATCCTGATACATCTTCGCGGCTCCTGGATGAATAGAATACCTCGAACCGTGGGCCTCCTCCAATATCAACTCACGAAGGCCATCAACATTGGGCACGCATATCCGGCCTTGCATCCGCAATACACCATCACTATCAATAGTGACATCTCTGGCATCATCATGCTGAACTCTGTCCTTAAGGACAAGTAAGTGTGGATCATCATACTGGCACTCTCGAATACGATCATATAAAGAAGAACGAGCCACTACACAAGCCATCACCCGACTGGGCTCAAAAATATCTAGCCTCACCATCTGATTAGCTAACGCCTGAACATCAACTGCAAGGGGTCTCTCCCCAACTGGAATATACGCCAAACTTCCCATACTAATAGCCTTCCGGCTCAATGCATCAGCCACTACATTGGCTTTCCCGGGATGATACAAGATAGTAATATCATAGTCTTTAAGCAACTCAAGCCATCTCCGTTGCCTCAAATTTAGATCTTTCTGCTTAAACAAATGCTGAAGGCTGCGGTGGTCTGTATATACATCACAAGGTACACCATATAGGTAATGCCTCCAAATCTTCAAGGCATGAACAATAGCAGCTAACTCCAAATCATGAACAGGGTAGTTCTTCTCGTGGGGCTTTAGCTGACGAGAAGCATATCCATTAACTCTACCCTCCTGCATCAACACACAACCGAGTCCAACTCTAGAAGCATCACAATACACCGTATATAACCCCGAGGCTGATGGCAACACCTGTACTGGAGCGGTGGTCAAAGCCTCCTTGAGCTTCTGGAAGCTCTCCTCACATTCATCAGACCACACAAATGGAGCATTCTTCTGTGTCAACTTAGTCAACGGTGAAGCAATAGATGAAAAACCCTGAACAAACCGGCGATAATAGCCTGCCAAGCCGAGAAAACTCCGAATCTCTGTAGCTGAGGAAGGTCTGGGCCAATTCTGCACTGCCTCGACCTTCTGTGGATCAACCCGAATACCATCACTGGACACTACATGTCCCAGAAAACCGACAGTATCAAGCCAGAACTCACACTTAGTGAATTTTGCATAAAGCTTCTCTTCTCTCAACCTCTGCAATACCACCCTCAAATGCTGTGCATGCTGCTCCTGGCTGTGTGAATAGACGAGAATATCATCAATAAACACAATCACAAAAGAATCAAGGTACGGCCGAAATACACTATTCATCAAGTGCATGAATGCAGCTGGGGCATTAGTCAACCCGAAAGACATCACCAGGAACTCGTAGTGCCCATATCGCGTCCTGAACGCTGTCTTCATAATATCTGAGTCCCTGATCTTCAACCGATGATAGCCCGATCGAAGGTCAATCTTAGAAAATACACTAGCTCCCTGGAGCTGATCAAATAGGTCCTCAATACGAGGCAATGGGTACTTATTCTTCACTGTTACCTTGTTCAGCTACCTGTAATCAATGCACATTCTCATTGTGCCATCTTTCTTCTTCACGAACAACACCGGTGCACCCAAGGTGACACACTCGGACGAATAAAACCCTTATCTAAGAGTTTCTGAAGCTGTTCTTTCAATTCCTTTAACTGAGCTGGTGCCATGCGATAGGGAGGAATAGAAATGGGCTGAGTGCCCGGCACCAAGTCAATACCAAAAATATCCCTGTCAGGCGGCATGCCCGGCAGTTCTGCTGGAAATACATCCGGAAACTCCCTCATAACAGGGACTAAATCAAGACTGGGTGTCTCGGCCTCAACGTTTCTAATAAAGGCCAAATAAGATAAACAACCCTTGCCAATCATTCGTTGGGCCTTTATATAAGAAATCACCCTGTCGGACACATAATCAGTCAAGCCACGCCACTCGATCCTTGGATTACCTGGAATAGCTAGTGTGACTGTCTTGGCATGACAGTCTAAAATCGCATGGTAAGGAGATAGCCAATCCATGCCTAGAATTACATCAAAATCTACCATGCCCGGTAGTAATAAATCAACTCGGGTCTCCAGACCCCCAATAGTAATAATACAGGATCGATATACCTGATCCACAATAACAGTATCCCCCACCGGGGTAGACACATGTACGGGCAAAGCAAGAATACCACGGGTCATACCCAAATGATGTGCAAAATAAGTAGAGACATAAGAATAGGTGGATCCGGGATCAAATAAGACAGAAGCATCCCCGTGGCAGACTGAGATAATACCTGAAATGACCGCATCTGAAGCACTAGCATCCTTCATATCCGGAAGAGCATAGAAACGAGCCTGGCCTCCACCAGTACGATCCTCACCCCTAGGGCGACCTCTGGATACCTGGCCACTAGTCCTAGCCGACTGTGCTGGCGCTGAAGAAACAGGAGTAGAAGACGAGGGCTGATCCCTCTCCTGAGACCGCTTACGAAGCCACTGAGGACACTCTCTCCTGATATGGCCCAAATCACCGCACTCAAAACAACGGCCTGAAGATCGAAGAATGGGCTGCTGAGGACCCCTCGCTACAGATGAACCCTGTGCTGAGGAAGCAGGAGCAGAGCTCTGAGCTGGAAGAGCACTCAGTGTAGGCTGACTCTACTGTCGGCTCTGCTGACCCTGATAACCTTGATGGCCCTGACGACCACGATCTGATGAAACCCCACTGGACTCTGCACGTCCAGACTGATGAGACCTGAAGGAACGACCTCTGCTATGCTGAGGTTGACCCCTAGACGGAGTACCACTGTAGCTACCAGTACCACGAGGCCTCTTAGCCTCTCTCTCCTCTCGCTCTCTGCGGCGATCCGTCTCAATATGACGGGCAGCATCAACCACCTCCTCAAAGGTAACTGCCGAAACTCTCTCCCTGGTCATCAAAATGCGGATGGGATAAATAAGGCCATCAATAAATCTCCGAATCCTCTCTCTGTCTGTAGGAACCATCCACATGGCATGACGGGCCAACCGTGTGAATCTCATCTCGTACTGATTAACCGTCATATCTCCCTGCTTCAACCACTCGAACTGACGTCGCAGCTCCTCTCTCTAAGACCGAGGCACGTACTTCTCCAAAAATACCATGGAGAACTGCTGCCAAGTGAGGGGCACTACCCCAGCGGGCCTACGCCTCTCGAAATCCTCCCACCACTGAAATGCTGCACCTGTGAACTGAAAAGTGGTGAATGAAACACCGCTGGACTCTAGAATACCCGCGGTGCGAAGCATGTGCTGACATTTGTCAAGAAAACCGTGGGCGTCCTCGCCCTCAGCACCACTGAATGTCGGAGGCTGTAGCCTTTCAAATCTCTCCAAACGATGCTGCTCATCGTCGGGCATAACTGGAACCATATAAGCAGGAGCTGGTGCAACGGGTGCAACTGGCTGAACTAGCTCGGGTGTGTGAGCCACGGGGGTCTGATTTCCTCCCCCTGCTTGTGAAGAAGATACTGCAGCAGTAGCTGCAACTACCTGAGCCAAGCATGTGCACACTGATAAGATCTGAGCCAAGGTCTCTTGAAGACCTGGTATGACAATGGGCACTGCGGGTGCCTGAACCCGAGTTGTCGGAGCGTCTGCCACTGGAATCTCGTCCTGAGTCTGACCAGCTGGTGGGTTAGCAGGTGCTGGTGCCCTACCTCTACCACGACCATGGCCTCTGGGTGTCAATGGTGTTCGTCCGCCACGTCCGTTAGCTCGTGTTCTCGCCATCTGCGTCCGTTAGCTCGTGTTCTCGCCATCTGCGAGAGAATAGAATATGGAAAAATTTAATTTCATGATAACACAAATCACACGATATGAATCCAAGAAAATGAGGTTTTTCCTAAAGTTTCTGTAGCCCTCCGAGGATAGATACGGACGTCTACGTACCGATCCGCGAAAGCCTACTAAACCGGCTCATGACCCGCGAGTCCTAATAACCTAGAGCTCTGATACCAACTTGTCACGACCCAAATCCGGTCGTGATGGCGCCCAACAATCAAGCTAGGCCAGCCAAACCAACAATTACTGATTTCATCTAATACCAGTCCCAAATGGACAACCCAAGAAGAATATATGAGTTTAAGAACTCCAATAATAATAATAATGAACGAAATACTGACACTCCCAAAGATCTGGAGTCACAAGTCTAGAGCCTCTAGCAAAACCCAACAGGAATAGAGAGTACTGTATAAAATAACGTAAGGGAAGGAGTTTTTCCAATTAAAGGACAATCGGTTCGGGATTTTATTAGAGATTAATCAGAGTCGCCACTTGGGAATGACAATGGTGTCCCAAGTCACCGGTTAATCCCGAATCCGAGGAATTTTGACTCTTATAAATGTATGCGAAGCAGAGATCCGGATAAGGAACTCTGTTAACCCGGGAGAAGGTGTTAGGCACTCCCGGATTCCGTGGTTTTAGCACGGTCGCTCCACTGTCGTTCTTGACTTTTGTTTGACTTAATTATAGGTTTTAACAACATAATGTGCTTTTTAAATTAAATATTATTTTTAGAGAATTTGCGGCATCGCGAAAACATGCCTCGAGTCATACCGCAACCAGTACGCCTATGACTTTCGGTGTATTTCAGCTTTACCGAGATTTGGATTTGAGTTACACCAAGTGCACACTCGTTCATAGGAAGGTATATTAAAATCGTGCCTTAAGATGTCTATCGGCTTTTAACTTTTGGGAGAGGCTATGGAATTCGCTATTAGCCTCTCCGGATATACTATGTTATCTCATTACTAAATGGGGGCCCCGGTGTTATTCGGGCGAGGCTCGTCCCAATTTAATTTTTATTAAAGTCCGATCTTATTTCGTTCAACTATATTTGCTATATTGTTTTTGCCTTAGTCGTATTCAATAAGCTTTCCAGGTCCCCTCAAATTTGTTATTGGACCTGGTATTCTCTTTGATCATTTACACAGTCCATGAAGGTCCCGTCCAAGCCTTGAAGCCCAAACGATCATCTGGATATTATTTGGCGAACTAGACAAATCCAAATGGGAGTTCAGGCCCACGCTGTACATAGGGCCCAAACCAGAATGTAATAGCAAGAAGCATGACATAAAATTTATAATGGAACGGATGCTCAACATTTGAAACAAAGAATCAAATCACTTTTATTATTGAAAAGGAAATTTATACATAAAACAACGAGCAATGAAGGCACAACCAATTATTATTACTATATACTCGTATCTAAAGATTTATACTAATATCTAATTATTAGCTAATGAAGCATTCTGGAACGCAGCCACTTACCCAGGAGATTAAGTTAAAAGAAGGCTATTCAATTGATTACTTATAGTGTCAAAAGAGAAACTAAATGATCAAGCGCAGATGTTTACTATATTGCCAGTCTTATTGCAAGCTATACCTCTCATCACCACCCTTTCATCCTAATTGAACTGCTTCAATATTTAATTATTTTCCCTTTTAAAGCTCAATCAGATTTGAACCTTAATTCCCAGAAGCAAACTGATTATGTAAGCAATAATCCTATAAGTCTCTATATCTAAGCGATTTAAAGGTTTAAACGGGTCCAAACAGTGGGTTTACAATGACTTAGTTCATTACAGCGTTATCAATCAAGTTATGCTAGACTGATGTTTTTCATCTTTAAAACTTATTTATGCTAAAATGCAGATCCATATCATATGAGTGACTAGGTGATTATGACTTATGAGATTACTTGTGCAAAACTAGTTAACAATTTAATCCATGATTAGCTAGCTTATGTTTTAACGTTTTTTACCTAATTAACTAAGTGATAGTCTATTACTACTACTACTATGCTACTACTATTACTAAGCTATTACATCTCTTGTGTTTATTGCGTTTTTCTACTACTACAGACTACTATAATAATCAATTTACAAATCAAACTAACATTATTAAATTACAATCTACATAGCAGTATATATCCAAACTGGATCTTCATTTATATCTGAACAAATTGATTACAGCTTCAATTGATAAAATGGGTACCTGGATCAACAAGCAGAAAAGCCAATGAGTTCTAAGGGAGAGGCAGATAAGTAACAGCAGTAAACCCAAACAGCCAATGCAACAGTGATCGAGGATCCACAAAGCAATAACCACAGCAAAATGATAGATAACCCAGCAACAACACAAAAGTAACAATCCGAGCAAATGACCAAGCTAAGAAAACCAATGAACCAGCTTGAAATCTCTACTCGAAAATTCTCAGAAAGACCTCTGTTATCTTCCTATTTTTGTTCTGAAATTTTGTATAAATTTTAGCTTAAGTGTATTTCCAGATTTCTCAGAATTGGAACCCCCTATTCAGCCCTTTTCTAGAGGTATTTATAGTTGTGGTAAAGGGCTGATGACTTGGGGAGAAAGTATGGGATTAATCCCACTTCTCCCCCTCCTAAAATTATGAATTATACACTTTAGCCCCAATTTCTGTTAACAGAAATCCTTCCAGCATGTGCTGGAAGGTTCTAAAGATTCCTTTTAGGGGGTTTTTACTAGTATGACCTTAGGGGTTTGAGATTTTTACAGATTTCCCTTTTTAGGGAGACCATTATACCCTTAAATCTCTACAAAATTGCAGAAATCAGGGGTACAAAGGACTCCCTTACCCTCTTAAGTTCTAAATTATTACTGTTTTACCTTTTTAGCTCCCAATTATGCCCTCAAGGCCAATGTTGATTTACTAAGTCTACCTAGGTCAAATTTCAGCAACCTTTGAACCTATTTAACTAATAGCCAGCCCTGGCATTAGTATTTAAGGGCTGGCCAGATTTATTTTAAGGGACTATTTCAATTTTAGCCACTTCTAGATCTATTTCAGTTAATTAACACTAAGTTATTTCAAATTTAACCTAATTGCAGGCATAGCCTGCTTTATTATTAAAGCAACTCTTTAAAATCTAGCCAGTCTCAAGTTGAGACTTAGCTTTGGCTATTAAAGCCAATCACTGAACATTTGGGCCCAAAACCATTTGCAGGTTTGGCCATTTTATGCTCAGGGCTCTAAAGAGAGCCTGGGCTAGTCTGCATTTGCAGACATAGCCCCTTTTGCACAACCAGCCACTTTTAAAGTGGACTGTGTGTTAGGGCTTTATAGAATAGGTCAACCCTTTGCAAGGTTGACCATTCTTAAGCCAATTATTTAACTTATAGCCTAATTTTGTTCATTTTAAGTTCTATCCTATTTAAAAACTAGCCAATTATGAAACCTAGCACTACAGCTATAACCAATCCTCCTAAAGTATGAAAGGCATTTAACAGTATTCATACTAACAATAAACCTAATGCAAACTCAGTCATTTTTGACATTCAAATGCACACATAGTCATATGAAACCAAGCAATGTTTATCAATCAATTAAAACTCAGAAGGCGGGTTTGATAATGATGAATCTTAATTAATCAACTCTCATGACTCAATTTCATATACCAAAGTGTTAATTAACATCAAGCAGACCTAATTGCAACCAATTCATGCTGGATGATTCATTGAAAGACCCAAAGCATACTCAAGATTCATGAACATATAGATACTAAATTCCCAAGAAGAAATGAAACATGACTTATTTTAAACAGGAGAGAAATGGACCTTGGCAAAACAATATGAGAATGGTATTCAACCAGACCTACTAATCTAAAGCTTTTCCAAATACCAACCTAAATCTAATACAAATGCATGACAGATAACATGAAGGAAGGAAGAACATGGAAATGAAGAAAAGGAAAATATGGAGAAACAGTGAAGGAGAAACCTAAATCTATCATGTGAGGGTGACATGAAGAGAAACAGACTCAGATTGGCATACTTATTCAGCAAATAAAAGCACATGAGAGGTGATATGACATGAAACTAGACTTGCACTAAAATGAACATGAGTAATATTGAAAAAACAACAAATAAGACCACCAAAATGTGAACAAAGGATGTGAAGATCTCTAAAGCAAAGAAGTGAACCCCAGACTAAACACAGGATAACTTGATATAAGAGATGAATAGAGATAGCCAAGCTTTTACTAAGACTAAACATGCGAAGATACAGAAAGAGAAACAGTCGAGATATTGCAAGCCAACAAAAGGTAATCTAATACAAAGCTGAGCGAGAATGAAAGACAAACAATTAAACATAGTATCAGAATCAAAACATGCAAGATGACAGAAGAAATATTGAAAACTAACAAGATGAAGTAGCCTAATACTAACAGAGGTCAAAGAAAAAGAAAGACATCCAAGTCAAGTCTTCAAAATAGAGAAACAGATCAAAAAATCCAAACAAACCAGATAAACCTTAATGAATAACAATGACTAAACAACTAGACATGTAAAGAATCATAAAGAGAGGAGCAGTCATGCTTGTTGAAAACTAACGGATCGATAACCACAATACCAAGAAGATGAAGAAGAAAATATAGATTTTTTAACTCAGAAGAAACAGAACATACATATGAGGATGAATGAGATGAAAATAGAACCCTAGTACTAAACTAGATCTAAAAGAGTCAAAACAGGATAATAACAAGATGATCATAAAACCCTAATACTAAACAGGATCTTAAAAGAACAGGTTAAAACATACGAAATCAGAGAGAACAAGCAAAGAAGGCATGAAACAAAGAAGAAGCTAAGATAAAAATCTATGTCTAACAGAGAAACATGCAAAGCAAACAAAGAAAAATAAAAGCAAAAGTAACGAAAACAGGGATAGGCACTTAGCTTAGCGGGGCCTGTCCCCCGAGCTTCCTATTCTCTCTTTTACTCTCATTCTCTTCAGACCTTACTCCTCTTCTTGTTTTCTTTTTTCTTTATTCTTTTCAGATCCTCCTTTTTTAGTTTTTTTTTTCTCTGGTTTTCTTTCAGGCGTCAAGGCGAAGCCTTTTGTGACTTTGGTTAACAGAGGGGTGTTTGGGCATGGTAAAGGTCGTGTCTTGGAAGGGGTTTGGTTTTGGGGGTCGCCGGAGTTAGGGTTCCGACGACCCTTTTCGGGATATTCGAAGCGTTCAAAGGGGATTCGAGGATGGAGAGTGGTATAGGGGTGCAGATCAGACCAAGGCGGTTCGATCGGCATTGGTTTGAGACGGTGGTTCATTCTTTGGTGGTCACCGGCGTAGATTCCGGTGACCGGAATTTATGGAGAAGGGTGGTTTCTGGGTTTTCTATAGGAACAAAGAAGAAGGAGAAGAAGAGAGAGATGAGGGGGGAAGTTAGAAGAGGCCGGCGACCACCGTGGAGTGGTGGCCGCCATGGCCGGCTAGGGTTTGTGAGGTGAAGACGATGGAGATGAAGAGAGGGGTTTGGGGCGGCCGTCTCTAGGTTTTTTAGAGAAATGGCAAATTATTCAGACAAGGGCTTTATATAGCCAGTGAGTCTGAGGTAATCTCAACCGTCCAATTAATCGAGATCGACGGCCCAGAGGCGCGTTACTAAAACGACGCCGTTTAATTGCTTGTGAGACCAAGGTCTCTAATCGTTGGATCAATCTTAAATGGACGGCTGAGATCAAATCTCAGCATAATTTATTAATCATTAATACGCCCAATTATCTGAGCCGTTGGATCACCTCTCACGAACGGCCTGGATTGATTGCTTCATGGATCAGACGGGCCGTCTCTTGGGCCAATACACTGGGCCAAACAAATAGGTTTCAACTGGCCCACTTCGTTATAAACCTATATATATGTTTTTGTATTTTTTCTGGTTTTAATGATTTTTATGTATTTTCTTTTATACTTTTTTTTTCTTTCTTCTTTTATGGAAAAATATAAAACCTAATTTCCTACCTACTCTAATTATTTAGTATTTTTAGTAATTTTCTACTATTTTTCTTAATTTTCACTACTTAAATTATTTTGCTATTTTTACTTAAAATCTAACTAATTTAACAAATTAATCATCTATCCTATATTTTTGATTTTCTTCTAATTCCTACTTATTCACACACAAAAATATAACTAATTTCAAACAAAGCAAGTAATTGCACTCAAAAACATATTTATTTTAATTTTGGAATTTAAAGGCTTAGTGCAAAAATCATGTGCTCACAGCTGCCCCTCTTTGCTCGGGAACACGAAGAGTTTCAGTGCAAAGATAAGTGAGCAGTAATGAGAGATTTTTGCACATCAGCATATTCCGTGAAAGCATTTTTGAAAACCTTTTGACCGCACCCTGCTTTAGAGGTTGCCTACATATCCTGGGTTAAACAGGAATCGGGTCAGTGTAGTTCGGGAAGGTCCGGCAGTTTAAAAACTACCGGACTCACTGTTGCATTGACACTGTTGAGACTTGCCGACTTACTCCTTATTACACCGGGGGGGGGGGAATGTAAAATGAAGAAGCTATTCTAAGCTATGATCCTACAATTACAATTGTTCTTAATCTAGCTTTTGCTCTTCTTCCCTTTCCGGTGATGCAGAATCTTCCTTTTTTTGTTGATTTTCTTTGATGCTGACTCTCTTTTTTTGTTGATTTTTCTTTTCTTGTTGACTCTCTTTTTTTGTTGATTTTCTTGTTTTTCTTGATCTCGAGCTGAACCTGCTCAAAACAAAACAACAAACTACCCCTTTTTTTTTCTTTTTCTGCCCCAGTGTGGGCTTTTAACTATATAAACCATGATGTGCAGAAAAATATTCCCGTATTAGAAGGTGGGCACCTAACAGAATTTAAACGTGCAATGCGATGTAGAAAATATTCTCGTATTAGAAGGTGGGCACCTAACAGAATTTAAACGTGCAATGCGATGCAGAAAATATTCCCGTATTAGAAGGTGGGCACCTAACAGAAATTAAACGTGCAATGCGAATGCAGAAAATTATTCCCGTATTAGAAGGTGGGCACCTAACAGAATGTAAACGTGCAATGCAATGCAAAAAATATTCCCGTATTAGAAGGTGGGCACCTAACAGAAATTAAACGTGCAATGCGAATGCAGAAAAATATTCCCGTATTAGAAGGTGGGCACCTAACGGAATTTATACGTGCAATGCGATGCAGAAAAATATTCCCGTATTAGAAGGTGGGCACCTAACGGAATTTAAACGTGCAATGCGATGCAGAAAAATATTCCCGTATTTGAAGGTGGGCGCCTAACAGAATTTAAGCGTGCAATGCGATGCAGAAAAGTATTCCCGTATTTGAAGGTGGGCGCCTAACAGAAATTAAACGTGCAATGCGATGTAGAAAAGTATTCCCGTATTAGAAGGTGGGCACCTAACAGAATTTAAACGTGCAATGCGAATGCAGAAAAATATTCCCGTATTAGAAGATGGGCACCTAACAGAATTTAAACGTGCAATGCGAATGCAGAAAAATATTCCCGTATTTGAAGGTGGGCACCTAACGGAAATTAAACGTGCAATGCGAATGCAGAAAATATTCCCGTATTAGAAGGTGGGCACCTAACGGAATTTAAACGTGCAATGCGAATGCAGAAAAGATTCCCGCAGCCTGAGGACTGGGGAGTGGATTTTAAAAAATGTTACCTTCCTCTTTTTGGTATTTTCTTTTTACCAACTTATCTCTTGCCTGTGAATTTCTCCACTTATGCGCAGAAAAGTATTCCCGTATTTGAAGGTGGGCGCCTAACAGAATTTAAACGTGCAATGCGATGCAGAAAATATTCCCGTATTTGAAGGTGGGCGCCTAACAGAATTTAAACGTGCAATGCGATGCAGAAAATATTCCCGTATTAGAAGGTGGGCACCTAACAGAATTTAAACGTGCAATGCGATGCAGAAAAATATTCCCTCAGCCTGAGGACTGGGGAGTGGATTTTAAAAGATGTTACCTTCCTCTTTTTGGTATTTTCTTTTTACCAACTTATCTCTTGCCTGTGAATTTCTCCACTTATTCGGCGGACTTTCTCTTTTTGGTATTTTAAATTTTTCACATTGGTCACATTCACTTTAAAGTGATTAGTGACAATTGTTCCTGCATGAAACAAAATTTATTAGATATAAACTGCTGGCAACTGGCATCTGCCGTCCCCACTTCTCATTGCTTCCTTTGTTTTTGCTTTCTCATGTTGCATGACTTTCAACTTCTTGTCCCTTGCAGACTCTTTTTGTATTTTTCTCATTTCTCCATTTTTGTTTTGTTTTCTTTTTCTTTGGCCATGTTTGCCAAGCTTCTTTATTCCCTTCCCCAATCTTCTATCCTTTCTGATCCAGTGTTGTTTCAGCTTCCGTTATCAGGAGCCGGTAGTTAGCTCTCAAAAAGGTAAACAATGAAATGCAGAAAATGAAAGAAAAGTAAGGGTGTTTTGGAGAGATGACAGAACTTATCCGGGTATTTGCTGGCTGATTCCGCTGACCATGCCATGTATTTAAACTCTGACCCAGTTCGTTCCAATCATTATTCAGACTCCGAATTGCCTTTGACCCAAACCGATACTCTTTTTTGTTGCCTTTTCTCTTTTCTGATGATCCTCACGATCGCCTTACGGTGCCTCGAAAGGTTTTCACCAATAAGACTCTCTCATTTATTCTCTCAACCTCACAATCATCTCACAGTGCCGATTAAGGTTTTCACTGATGAGACTCTCTCATTTTATTTCTCTCAACCTCACAATCGTCTCACAGTGCCGGCTAAGGTTTTCACTGATGAGACTCTCTCATTTTTTATTTTTCCATTTTTTCTTTTTGTATTTCGTTTTCCGTACCACGGGTATTATCCGATGCTTCGCTCCTCCTTCGTTGTATTTGTTATCATTTCAAAATTGATCAGAAGGTCTTTCTTTGGACTCTGTAACGTGGCTTTTGGGTGGGTTAAGAAAGAAAGATATAAAGGCTCAAAATTTCAACGAGGGTTAAAAATATTTACAACTCTCGGAATTATTAAACATAACTTCTGCCCCAGTTTCAATATGTGGGGAATTTTTTGGATTTTTCCTTTATTGTGACTGAACCTCAGAGAGGCTGCCTACGTACCCTTTCGGGATCAAGTCAGACGTAGTTCATCCAACTTCAAAAGTTAGATGGATTTCTTTTTGACTTTTTCCCGATTTTTGTCTTTTTCTCTTCTTTTTTTTTCATCATTTTTTTTCATCATTTTTTCATTTTCATTTTTTTTTTCATTTTTCCATCATTTCATTTTTCATTCTGGCAATTTCGATCTTATTGCACTAGAGCGATTCCGAGAGAGGGATATGAAAGAATTCATTCATTAAGGCTCAAAGGGGTTATCAATGGATAAAGTGTTTGGATAGAGAATAAAATGCCTTCGTCATTTCAATTCCAAAATCACAACAAAATACAAAACATATAATTGAAAAGGAATCATACATAGTATCTTTTGACCGCATCTGAATTGATAGCAGTCTCTACGCACTTTCCTTCAACATCCGTTAAATATAATGCTCCATTGGACAACACCCGTGATACCACAAATGGTCCCTGCCAATTCGGCGCAAACTTGCCTTTTGCCTCTGCCCAATGTGGTAAGATACGCCTCAAAACAAGCTGTCCGACTTCAAACTTTCGAGGTCGTACCTTTTTATTATATGCTCTGGCCATTCTTCGCTGATACAACTGCCCATGGCAGACTGCGGCCAACCTCTTCTCATCAATTAAACTTAACTGTTCTAAACGGGCTTTTACCCATTCATCGTCATCTATCTCAGATTCGGCTATAATTCGCAATGACGGTATTTCTATTTCTGCGGGTATAACAGCCTTTGTTCCGTACACCAGTGTATAAGGTGTAGTTCCGATAGAAGTACGTACCGTCGTGCGGTAACCCATGAGAGCAAAGGGTAACTTTTCATGCCACTGCCTGGATCCCTCCACCATTTTTCGGAGAATCTTCTTGATATTCTTATTTGCCGCCTCCACTGCTCCATTCGCCTTTGGCCTGTAAGGTGTGGAATTGCGGTGCGTGATCTTAAACCTTTCACAAACTTCCGCCATGAGATGACTGTTTAAATTGGCTCCATTGTCTGTGATAATCACCTTGGGGATTCCAAATCGGCATATAATATTCTCTTGCACAAAATCCACTACCGCTTTCTTCGTCACCGCCTTGAATGTCTTAGCTTCAACCCACTTGGTGAAATAATCTATTGCAACCAGAATGAACCTGTGCCCATTAGAAGCGGGCTGGATCTATTGGGCCGATGACATCCATGCCCCAAGCAACAAAGGGCCAAGGTGCCGACATTGTGTGCAACTCATAAGGCGGGGAGTGGATCAGATCCCCATGTACCTGGCATTGATGGCATTTCTTTACATACCTGATACAATCACGCTCCATCGTGAGCCAGTAGTACCCCGCTCTCAAAATCTTCTTTGCTAAAACATATCCGCTCATGTGGGGTCCGCATACTCCAGCATGTACTTCAATCATGATTTCATTTGCTTGTTGTGCATCTACACACCGCAATAAACCCAGATCTGGTGTTCTTTTGTATACCACTCCTCCACTGAGGAAAAATCCATTGGCTAGACGCCCGATGGCTCTCTTCTGGTCTCCGGTGGCTTGCTCCGGGTATTTGCCAGCTTTCAGGTATTCCCTAATATCATGATACCACGGCTCTCCATCCGACTCTTCTTCCACAGCGAAGCAATAAGCATTCTGATCTCGGACTTGGATCTGGAGTGGATCTATATATGTCTTGTCCGGATGATGCAACATAGAGGACAATGTGGCCAAAGCATCTGCAATCTCATTGTGCATTCTTGGGATGTGCTTGAACTCTATAGACTGGAATCTTTGAGACAACTCGTGCAAACAATACCGATATGGTATCAATTTCAAATCTCGTGTCTCCCATTCCCCTTGAATTTGGTGTACCAAGAGATCCGAGTCACCCATGACCAAAATCTCTTGAATACCCATGTCAATTGCCATCCTTAATCCCAAGATGCACGCCTCGTATTCGGCCATATTGTTGGTACAGAAAAATCGAAGCTGAGCTGTGACGGGATAGTGTTGACCCGTACTTGAAATGAGTACCGCTCCGATACCAATGCCCCTGCTGTTGACGGCTCCGTCAAAGTACATTTTCCATTCTGGTCTCTCATCTTGCTCCATCTCCTCGACAAGCATTGCCTCTTCATCCGGAAAGTATGTTTTCAATGGTTCATATTCATCATCCACCGGATTCTCGGCTAAGTGGTCCGCAATAGCTTGTGCCTTCATTGTCGTGCGAGTTACATAGACAATGTCAAATTCCGTGAGCAGAATTTGCCACTTGGCCAGTCTTCCCGTAGGCATAGGCTTCTGAAATATATACTTGAGGGGATCCAATCGTGATATCAAGTACGTGGTGTATGCCGACAAATAATGCTTTAGCTTCTGAGCCACCCAAATCAATGCACAACAAGTTCTTTCCAGTTGGGTATACTTCACCTCGTAGGATGTAAACTTTTTGCTGAGGTAGTAGATGGCTTGTTCTTTCTTGCCTGTCTCATCATGTTGACCCAATACACAACCGAAAGAGTTATCTAGCACCGTCAGATACAAAATCAAGGGTCGCCCTGGTTCTGGAGGTACTAACACCGGAGGATTGGCCAAATATTCCTTGATCTTGTCAAAGGCTTCCTGACACTCGTCGGTCCATTTCACTGCTGCATCTTTCTTCAACAACTTGAAGATCGGCTCGCATGTTGACGTCAATTGAGCAATGAACCGACTAATGTAATTCAACCTTCCTAGCAAACTCATGACCTCCTTTTTGTTCTTCGGCGGAGGTAGACTTTGAATAGCCTTGATCTTTGATGGATCCAGTTCAATACCTCGCCGACTCACAATAAACCCCAGTAGTTTCCCTGAAGGTACTCCAAAAGGCGCACTTTGCTGGATTGAGCTTTAGATTGTACCTCCGGAGTCTTTGGAAAAACTTCCTCAAATCTCTCACATGATCAGGTTGTTTTCTGGACTTTATGATAACATCGTCCACATATACTTCAATTTCTCGATGCATCATATCGTGGAACATTGTGGTCATTTCCCTCATGTAAGTTGCCCCGGCATTCTTCAATCCAAACGGCATTACTCTGTAACAGTATGTTCCCCAAGGTGTAATGAAGGCAGTTTTCTCGGCATCTTCTTCGTCCATAAGGATCTGGTGATATCCAGCATAACAGTCCACAAACGAACCGATCTCATGCTTGGCGCAATTGTCGATCAATATGTGAATGTTTGGCAATGGGAAGTCATCCTTCGGACTGGCTTTGTTGAGGTCTCTGTAGTCTACACACACTCTGGTTTTTCCATCTTTCTTCGGGACCGGCACCACATTTGCCAACCAGGTGGGGTACTTGGTAACTCTTATGACCTTTGCCTCAAACTGCTTATTCACCTCTTCTTTTATCTTCACGCTAATGTCCGTTTTGAATTTCCTCAGCTTTTGTTTTACCGGCCGGCATTCAGAGTAGATAGGCAACTTGTGTACCACCAAATCAGTGCTAAGCCCGGGCATGTCATCATAGGACCAGGCAAAAATGTCCTTAAATTCATGTAACAACCTTATCAATTCATCCCCGAGGGGTGCCTCCAAATATACACTAATCTTTGTTTCTCGGACATCATCTTCGCTCCCCAAATTTACGGATTCCGTATCACTCAGATTCGGTTTGGGTTTTTCCTCGTATTGTTTCATGTCCTTACTTATTTCCTCCAGGGCTTCCTCATCCTCACATTCTATTTCACTATCTTCCTCGATTTCTTGTATAGTAACGTGATTGTCGGAACTGGGTCTAGAATCCTTCACGCATGACATGGCATTGGAATCAACACATGCAAAACTGTACAAAAGTAAAAGGAAAAATAAAAAAAAATAAGGCAAAAGTGAAGAAAAAGGAAAACTGCATTTCATTGATAAAAGAGTGAACAATGTTCGGGATACATGGTGATTTTCTTTTCATGAGGGGAATGGGAAAACTATAAAATAACAACTTTCGGGAAAGCAATGATGAAATTTTGAGCTAACTACCAAGACTCCTTCCTGATAGGGAAATGAGTAGCTTCCCAATTGTTCAACAGGATCCCAGGTCCCACAAATTGCACGTCCATTTTGCTCGTGCCTTCCCCTGCTTCAATCGTATTCACCTCCAAAAACATCTTTTCAAATCCCAGCATTTCTTTATCAAGTTGGGTCTCAATGCACTTGGTTGCAGCAGATGGTTGATATTTTGTACCAGGCCTGATGAAGGTGTCGGATAATTTGGGTATGGGTTTGGGCAAGGTCCAGTTCTTTTTGGCTTTTGAGGCTCTTTGGATGTCGGCAAAGGTGGGTTTGAACCCTAAGCCGAATGTACCTTTGTTTTCCGGAAGCTGAACTGGTTGAATGACTCCCTGCAATGTTCTGCCTAATCCCCTCCCCGGTGCAAATCCGTTTCTCAGCATTTCTCTGGCCACCATCACAGCAGTTGGTGCCATCATAGGGGTTGGTAACTTTTCCCCTTCAGCAATTCTGTTTACTACTATAGCATCCGTCACTTGGTAGACCCAAGGACCTCTATCCCCATCAGTATCATCAAAAGGTGCTACCACATTACAAGCATTTTCCTCCCCGTGTACGACAATCTCTTAATTTTCCCACTCAAACTTGACCATCTGGTGTAGAGAAGATGGTACTGCCTTGGCCGCGTGAATCCAGGGTCGGCCTAACAACAAGTTATACGACACGGCAATGTCGAGCACCTGGAACTCCATAGTAAAATCAACGGGACCGATGGTCACTTCCAAAATAATATCTCCCAATGTGTTTTTACCTCTGCCGTCAAACCCTCTCACGTTGATACTGTTCCTTCCGGATTCTGTCCGGGCTGATGTTCAGCTTCCCTAAGGTTGACAGCGGGCAGATGTTAGCGCTCGATCCATTGTCAATCAATACCCTGGTCACTACTGATTCTTCACTTTTTACTGTAAGGTACAATGCCTTATTGTGTTCAGTTCCCTCCACCGGCAACTCCTTATCAGAGAAGGTGATCCTATTAGACTCGAAAATTTTGCTGGTAATCTTCTCCAAGTGACACACTGAAATCTTTTCCGAAACATGAGCCTCATTTAGAATCTTCATAAGAGCCTTCCGGTGTTCTTCTGAATGTATCAACAAAGATAGCAAAGAAATCTGGGCCGGGGTCTTTCTTAACTGCTCAACCACTGAGTACTCTTGTGACTTCATTTTCTTAAGGAATTCTTCTGCTTCCTCCTCCGACACTGGCTTCTTCAATTGACTTTCTTTTACCGTCTTCATCTTTCTCAGTTCCTCTGGAGCAAAACACCTTCCTGACCGGGTGAGTCCATGCGTTTCATTAATCTCACCAGAAATCTCTTTTCCCTTGTAAACTACTGCTACCTTGTTATAGTTCCAAGGTACAGTCTTTGTACTCACCACTGGCATTTGTACTACTGGTTTTATGATTACTGGCTCTGCACTTGCGCCTTTCACGGTCACGATCGTCTTTGCGCCCGGCACTACCACTTTTAAACCTCCCACCACTACTGGCTTTGGTTTCTCAACAATCGCTTTCTCCTTCACAACTTCCTTTTCTAACTTGTCACTCGACTTTATCATCATTACGGCCTCAGATGGTTTTTGACTGCCATCACCCTGCACCAATTATATCATATGTGTTTCGTGGTGATTTGGCAGCGGATTCTAGGTAATGTTTAGGGCTTCGGGAGCCTGTACTTCAATTCTCCTCTCATCGATAAGATCCTGAATGGCATTCTTTAATTGCCAACACTTCTCAGTATCGTGGCCCAATGTTCCCGAACAGTATTCACATCTGACAGAAGAATCAAGATTTTTCGGGGGTGGGTTTGGAACTTTTGGTGCGACTGGTCTTAACATCCCCAACTCTTTCAACCTATGATAAAGGCTGGTATATGATTCTCCGAGAGGGGTGAATGTTTTTCTTGCTTTGTTTCTCCAATCAGCGTCCGGCCTGGGTCTATTCTGGTTTCGGTAAGGTTTAGGGGTTGGGTATGTGTTTTGGGTGTGGTACACATTGTGTGGAGCTGGAGCTCTCCACACATGAGGTGGTGGTGGTGGGTAAGCTTGTGCTTGTGGGTGGTGGTAATGTGGGACTGTTGGTGGGTATGGTGGTGGTGGTGGGTTATATGGGCTTGGTGTGTTGTACGGGTTTGGCGGATAAGATGGTGGTGGTGGATTATATGGAGTTGCTGGGCTTGGTGGGTGTTGGCGGTAGGGTCTTGGTGGGTTATAATGTGGGTTGCGACTCCATGGCCTACTTTCTACGGTTGCTACTTCTTCCTTCTTCTTCTTTCCCATCACTCCCCCGTTTCCACCTTGTATAGCTTGATTGGTGGCCTTGATAGCCGAAAAACTCATAATTTTGTTTGTCTTCAAACCTTCCTCTACAAAACTCCCCATTTTCACAACTTCATTAAAACTCTTTCCAATTGCTGACACTAGATGGCCGTAGTATGTTGGCTCCAGAGCCTGTAGAAAACAATCCACCATCTCCCCTTCTTTCATGGGTGGATCCACTCTAGCGGCTTGTTCCCTCCATCTAAAACCGTATTCCCTAAAGCTTTCTCCTGGCTTCTTCTCCATCTTGGTAAGGGATAACCTGTCGGGTATGATCTCCAAATTGTACTGAAAGTGACTAGCGAAAGCTTGTGCTAAGTCATCCCAGACGAACCACCTTGTATGGTCCTGTAGGGTATACCATTCCAGAGCTGATCCACTCAGACTTTGGCTGAAGTACGCCATCAACAATTCATCTCTACCTCCCGCGCCTCTCATCTTGCTACAGTATCCTCTGAGATGAGCTACCGGATCCCCGTGTCCACTATACATGTCGAACTTTGGCAACTTGAATCCCACGGGAAGTTGCACCTCAGGGGAACAAACACAGGTCTTTGTAGGCTACACTCACTTGCCCTCCCAGTCCTTGCATATTGCGGAAAGCATTCTCAAGACTTTTCACTTTCCGAGCCATCTCTTCCTGCCCGGCACTTGCTTCCATCATCGGAGCATGAGACTCGTGTTGTCTGAAAGTCGGCTCCGGAGGGTAGTAGTGAGGATCCTGGATATGAAACATCGGTTCACTAGAGGATTTATGGATAACAGCGGGCGGAGGTGCCACATATACAGGAGCGACTTGCGGTATCTGAGGTGGTGCTTGCTTGGCTGGAGGTGGTGGTATCTGGGAGGTGGAAGCATAGTAGTGAGGGTAGTCGGGGTAGGTGGAGGACGAGTTCATTGTTGGTGGCTCGGGGTTAGGATTGGCTGGAGGGACATATGCAGGGTTAGCAGGGTAGGCTGGTAGTGGTTGACCTCTAGACCAAGCCTGGTACATTTCGGCCATCTGTTGTCTCAACTTGTACATTTCTTCCTTCATCCCTGCCACATCCACGATCTCTTCTTCGTGAGCAGGGTCCACAATAGTTGCCTCGATTTCCTGGGACACAACCTTTGTCATCTTTTTGTATCTGGTGTTGTATGGGTGGGTAGCCAGAATGCCAGTTGCCTAGAAAATCTGGACTCACAAACATCAACACTCGTTAGTTGTTAGCGCATGAATAAGATGCAACGACTTTAAAAACAAACACATTTGCTCGAGTCGTTATGCATCATCCCGGCCGCTGCTCACTTGGACCAATCATCTTTTTCTTTTCCCGCTCTTTTGTTTTCTTTCTTTCTTTTCTTCTTTTCTTTTCTTTTCTCTATTGCTTTCTTTGCTTTTCTCTTTCCCCTTTTTTTCTTTTCTTGCTTTTCTATTCTCTCTTTTTCCTTGTCGTTTTCATAATTACGTTCCTATTTATTTGCCTAGCGGATTTAAAGGAAATGACATAAAGCAAAAGAATTGGTAACAACACTTGTTTTCTCATTGATAATTCAAAACATTGATTACAAAGTGATGTTTTAAAAAGAAAAATAAAAGATGATGCATGACCTAAGAGTACATTAATGCACCTAGTGCCCGCGAGGCATCGTTCGGCCTTGCCGCGGGCCTATATGCTAATCCCCTTTGAAGCCTATCTAGGTCGGCCATGACTTGTTGTACAAAAAACTTCACTGCAGATACAAAAGTCCTCCGAGACATATCTTCACAAAGCTGAGTCTTCCGGGTGATGTATTGGGCGATGCGAACGATCTTTTCTCTGATGACCCCTTTTTCTTGCAATAACCGGCTTATTTGTTGAGTGCGAGCATCCAAGGTATGTTGGTTGTCCTTTTGCACTTGTTGCAGCTCCAATTCTAATCTAGCCATAGTCGTGTAGCAGTGCTCTCTTTCTTCTTCAAGATCTTTGATAATCTTGTTACTCTTGACTGTGGCTGAGATTATTTTCTTTCTAAGCTGAGCTACTTCAACATCGTGCTTGTCTTGTAGCTGCCGAACCAACTTGGCTCTTTCATCGGCGTCTCTGTCCATTTGCTTCCGAGCCTTGACTAACTCTCTTTCGGCTATGTCCAAATCAAAGCTATAGTCATTTACTTTCCGCCGGAGAATCTCAATTAACTTTTCATCTCGGGCTGAACGAACCGGGGTCTCGGATGCAATTTTCATTTGAGCTATTTGAGCCTTCAACATATCATTTTCTTTTTTCAGCTGTTTCTTTTCCACTTCATCGGATGCTGCTTGTAAGCCACTCTCGAAATGAAGATTTCTCAGTTTATCCTCCAACAGACTGATTTTGGCCTTGTATTCTTTTTCCTTGGCCGCCCATTTCCGATTTTCCTCGGATTGCTCTATCGGGTCTTGCAAGTGAGGTCTCTTTGAAAGACGTTCGTGTTCAACCCCTCGTCGGTACCATGTGGAGTACCCAGGTGATATCTCCCCCTTTGCTCTATTCGGCACACAAGTATCAATCTTCAAATTTTGGCACTCATTCCAGATTTGCCGGATTTTTGCTTCCGGGAATTGCCCGTCCGGACCAATCTCCACAGCTTGCACACTGAGATCCCCATCTCTCGGAATAATCTGACACCGACCCAACTGTCGCAAGGCTCTGTATGGGGCATAAGGTTGTATACTCTTCAAACCCATGATCAAAAATGGTGATCCCTCCGTTGGCATGTATATTACCTCGTCAAGAGGTAACCAGTCATACGTCCAATCGATTTGACCGTCAGTTAGTGATCGAAGATACACAATCCAACCTTGGACTCCTTCCGGCAATTTTACTTCCTTTGTCCTCGTATTGAACTCTTCCAAACATGTCCGTTCGGTCGAACCATAGCTTGAGTACGAAGGATGGTGGCATAGATGCTTAATTAGCCAGATTTGCAAGATCAAGTTACACCCTTTGAAGAAGCTAGCCCCTGCTTTGCACGCAGTCAGAGCACGGTAGATGTCCGCCACAATCATTGGGGCCAGAGTACAGTTATCTTGTACTATCAGTGTGGTAGCTACTCCGGCAACTTTTATATTGATATGTCCATCTTTTCTCGGGAATACAACAACTCCGAGAAATGCCACCAAAAATGCGAACCTCCGGTGTTCCTTCCCATTTCGCCCGGTTGGACTTACAGCATAATTTGTTGGTAAGATCATTGAAACCCCCAACGTGTCCAAATCTATTGTAGATGAAGCTTAAAGAACAAAACCCGTCGGCCAGATCTTCATTATGAACATTCCGGGCAATTTTCAAAGAGTCGAGGAAGCGATGTACTGTCACCGTCCTCGGAGATACCGGGTATTTTCCTTTCAGCGGGAACCTCGGTCTTCCCAATGTAAAAGGCAATCTCCTCCAAAGTTGGGGTAAGTTCAAAATCCGGGAAATGAAATACGTTGTGTGCCGAATCCCAAAACGTGACCAACGCTCTAACCACATCACCTCGAGGAACCATGTCTAGTAAACCCGTAAGGCCTTTCAAGTACTTTTTGACCCAGTCTTGACCATCGGATCCCATGTCCTGCCACCATAATCTCAGCTCCAAGGGGATTTTATTTAGGGAAAAGTGTTCATTCATCATCGTGCTCGTCCTGCACATTTATTAAGGTGATTTTATTTAGAAGAAAGAAAAATCTTTTTCAATGCAAGTTTTCAATTTTTGAAGGAAAGAAAAGAAAATGGCTTTCGAAGTGGCCATTTTTGCAAAAACAACCTTCCGTCGTCCTTTCGGAACATTCGGCAATTTCCAAAAATAGCAATCACCTCGATTATTTGAAAAGAAAATCTTTTTGGTCTTTTTCTAAAAGTGTGGTTGGACCCGTTTAAGGGTTGCCTACGTATCCCACCTAATGGCGAGAATCAAACCTGCGTAGTTCGGTCAGATTTGACCAATTATTTCAAAAAAATGTTCTACCTATTTTTTTTCAAATTTTCAAATTTTCCATGTACCTATTTTCTATAAATCATTATTTTCCTCTCTCTCTTTTTTTCTTTTTCAACAATTTTTCCAATCTCGGGATTTCCGCCGGTCCGCATAACGGTCAAGGACAATAAAATGCAACACATAGCATGCTCGGTCTTTTCAATACCGGGTCACCTGTCCTAGACGGACCCAACCCCTGTGTTGAGTCCCCTAAGTCAAATATGATGCAAATAATCGTCCTAGACCTATGTTCAAAATCTTACGGTTTCATAGAGTGCTAGACCGTGTACCCGAGCGGACAACTCGAATCGAGGAGGGGGCTACGTACCGGTGACCCGCGGAGTCAATCGGCTTTGTAACTTATCCGGCCTCTGTTTTCTTAATTTAAGGTGACTTTAACGGAAAGGGGAGTCTCAACCAGTAAGCACATCCCCGGGGGTGAAGAGAGAAAGGTTTTCGGCACAATTTTATATACAATCCATATAATATCAAAGCGATAAAGCACATGGCATGTTATTCAAATCACATAATGAAGTCAAACAAAAACGCGAACGGCAGTTCTAAGGAGCTCGAGTTCTTAAACCCTGAAATCGAAATTCAGGGTTGGCTCCCCAGCAGAGTCGCCAGAGCTGTCACACCTCCCTTTTTACTACCCCACACTACTTAAAAGCGTATAAATACACTTGTAGGGTATACCCCGACGCTCAATTACCCAAGACGGATAAAATAACGTAAGGGAAGGAGTTTTTCCAATTAAAGGACAATCGGTTCGGGATTTTATTAGAGATTAATCAGAGTCGCCACTTGGGAATGACAATGGTGTCCCAAGTCACCGGTTAATCCCGAATCCGAGGAATTTTGACTCTTATAAATGTATGCGAAGCAGAGATCCGGATAAGGAACTCTGTTAACCCGGGAGAAGGTGTTAGGCACTCCCGGATTCCGTGGTTTTAGCACGGTCGCTCCACTGTCGTTCTTGACTTTTGTTTGACTTAATTATAGGTTTTAACAACATAATGTGCTTTTAAGTTAAATATTACTTTTAAGGAATTTGCGGTATCGCGAAAACACGCCTCAAGTCATACCGCAACCAGTACGCCTATGACTTTTGGTGTATTTCAGCTTTACCGAGATTTGGATTTGAGTTACACCAAGTGCACACTCGTTCATAGGAAGGTATATTAAAATCGTGCCTTAAGATGTCTATCGGCTTTTAACTTTTGGGAGAGGCTATGGAATTCGCTATTAGCCTCTCCGGATATACTATGTTATCTCATTACTAAATGGGGGCCCCGGTGTTATTCGGGCGAGGCTCGTCCCAATTTAATTTTTATTAAAGTCCGATCTTATTTCGTTCAACTATATTTGCTATATTGTTTTTGCCTTAGTCGTATTCAATAAGCTTTCCAGGTCCCCTCAAATTTGTTATTGGACCTGGTATTCTCTTTGATCATTTACACAGTCCATGAAGGTCCCGTCCAAGCCTTGAAGCCCAAACGATCATCTGGATATTATTTGGCGAACTAGACAAATCCAAATGGGAGTTCAGGCCCACGCTGTACATAGGGCCCAAACCAGAATGTAATAGCAAGAAGCATGACATAAAATTTATAATGGAACGGATGCTCAACATTTGAAACAAAGAATCAAATCACTTTTATTATTGAAAAGGAATTTTGTACATAAACAATAAGCAATGAAGACACAGCCAATTATTATTACTATATACTCGTATCTAAAGATTTATACTAATATCTAATTATTAGCTAATGAAGCATTCTGGAACGCAGCCACTTACCCAGGAGATTAAGTTAAAAGAAGGCTATTCAATTGATTACTTATAGTGTCAAAAGAGAAACTAAATGATCAAGCGCAGATGTTTACTATATTGCCAGTCTTATTGCAAGCTATACCTCTCATCACCACCCTTTCATCCTAATTGAACTGCTTCAATATTTAATTATTTTCCCTTTTAAAGCTCAATCAGATTTGAACCTTAATTCCCAGAAGCAAACTGATTATGTAAGCAATAATCCTATAAGTCTCTATATCTAAGCGATTTAAAGGTTTAAACGGGTCCAAACAGTGGGTTTACAATGACTTAGTTCATTACAGCGTTATCAATCAAGTTATGCTAGACTGATGTTTTTCATCTTTAAAACTTATTTATGCTAAAATGCAGATCCATATCATATGAGTGACTAGGTGATTATGACTTATGAGATTACTTGTGCAAAACTAGTTAACAATTTAATCCATGATTAGCTAGCTTATGTTTTAACGTTTTTTACCTAATTAACTAAGTGATAGTCTATTACTACTACTACTATGCTACTACTATTACTAAGCTATTACATCTCTTGTGTTTATTGCGTTTTTCTACTACTACAGACTACTATAATAATCAATTTACAAATCAAACTAACATTATTAAATTACAATCTACATAGCAGTATATATCCAAACTGGATCTTCATTTATATCTGAACAAATTGATTACAGCTTCAATTGATAAAATGGGTACCTGGATCAACAAGCAGAAAAGCCAATGAGTTCTAAGGGAGAGGCAGATAAGTAACAGCAGTAAACCCAAACAACCAATGCAACAATGATCGAGGATCCACAAAGCAATAACCACAGCAAAATGATAGATAACCCAGCAACAACACAAAAGTAACAATCCGAGCAAATGACCAAGCTAAGAAAACCAATGAACCAGCTTGAAATCTCTACTCGAAAATTCTCAGAAAGACCTCTGTTATCTTCCTATTTTTGTTCTGAAATTTTGTATAAATTTTAGCTTAAGTGTATTTCCAGATTTCTCCGAATTGGAACCCCCTTTTCAGCCCTTTCTTAGAGGTATATATAGTTATCTTTTAGGGCCGAAGACTTGGGGAGGAAGTATGGGATTAATCCCACTTCTCCCCCTCCTAAAATTATGAATTATACACTTTAGCCCCAATTTCTGTTAACAGAAATCCTTCCAGCATGTGCTGGAAGGTTCTAAAGATTCCCTTTTATGGGTTTTTACTAGTATGACCTTAGGGGTTTGAGATTTTTACAGATTTTCCTTTTTAGGGAGACCATTATACCCTTAAATCTCTGCAAAATTGCAGAAATCAGGGGTACAAAGGACTCCCTTACCCTCTTAGGTTCCAAACTATTACTGTTTTACCTTTTTAGCTCCCAATTATGCCCTCAAGGCCAATGTTGATTTACTAAGTCTACCTAGGTCAAATTTCAGCAACCTTTGAACCTATTTAACTAATAGCCAGCCCTGGCATTAGTATTTAAGGGCTGGCCAGATTTATTTTAAGGGACTATTTCAATTTTAGCCACTTCTGGATCTATTTCAGTTAATTAACACTAAGTTATTTCAAATTTAACCTAATTGCAGGCATAGCCTGCTTTATTATTAAAGCAACTCTTTAAAATCTAGCCAGTCTCAAGTTGAGACTTAGCTTTGGCTATTAAAGCCAATCACTGAACATTTGGGCCCAAAACCATTTGCAGGTTTGGCCATTTTATGCTCAGGGGCTCTAAAGAGAGCCTGGGCTAATCTGCATTTGCAAACATAGCCCTTTTGCACAACCAGCCACTTTTAAAGTGGACCGTGTGTTAGGGCTTTATAGAATAGGTCAACCCTTTGCAAGGTTGACCATTCTTAAGCCAATTATTTAACTTATAGCCTAATTTTGTTCATTTTAAGTTCTATCCTATTTAAAAACTAGCCAATTATGAAACCTAGCACTACAGCTATAACCAATCCTCCTAAAGTATGAAAGGCATTTAACAGTATTCATACTAACAATAAACCTAATGCAAACTCAGTCATTTTTGACATTCAAATGCACACATAGTCATATGAAACCAAGCAATGTTTATCAATCAATTAAAACTCGGAAGGCAGGTTTGATAATGATGAATCTTAATTAATCAACTCTCATGACTCAATTTCATATACCAAAGTGTTAATTAACATCAAGCAGACCTAATTGCAACCAATTCATGCTGGATGATTCATTGAAAGACCCAAAGCATACTCAAGATTCATGAACATATAGATACTAAATTCCCAAGAAGAAATGAAACATGACTTATTTTAAACAGGAGAGAAATGGACCTTGGCAAAACAATATGAGAATGGTATTCAACCAGACCTACTAATCTAAAGCTTTTCCAAATACCAACCTAAATCTAATACAAATGCATGACAGATAACATGAAGGAAGGAAGAACATGGAAATGAAGAAAAGGAAAATATGGAGAAACAGTGAAGGAGAAACCTAAATCTATCATGTGAGGGTGACATGAAGAGAAACAGACTCAGATTGGCATACTTATTCAGCAAATAAAAGCACATGAGAGGTGATATGACATGAAACTAGACTTGCACTAAAATGAACATGAGTAATATTGAAAAAAAAACAACAAATAAGACCACCAAAATGTGAACAAAGGATGTGAAGATCTCTAAAGCAAAGAAGTGAACCCCAGACTAAACACAGGATAACTTGATATAAGAGATGAATAGAGATAGCCAAGCTTTTACTAAGACTAAACATGCGAAGATACAGAAAGAGAAACAGTCGAGATATTGCAAGCCAACAAAAGGTAATCTAATACAAAGCTGAGCGAGAATGAAAGACAAACAATTAAACATAGTATCAGAATCAAAACATGCAAGATGACAGAAGAAATATTGAAAACTAACAAGATGAAGTAGCCTAATACTAACAGAGGTCAAAGAAAAAGAAAGACATCCAAGTCAAGTCTTCAAAATAGAGAAACAGATCAAAAAATCCAAACAAACCAGATAAACCTTAATGAATAACAATGACTAAACAACTAGACATGTAAAGAATCATAAAGAGAGGAGCAGTCATGCTTGTTGAAAACTAACGGATCGATAACCACAATACCAAGAAGATGAAGAAGAAAATATAGATTTTTTAACTCAGAAGAAACAGAACATACATATGAGGATGAATGAGATGAAAATAGAACCCTAGTACTAAACTAGATCTAAAACAGTCAAAACAGGATAATAACAAGATGATCATAAAACCCTAATACTAAACAGGATCTTAAAAGAACAGGTTAAAACATACGAAATCAGAGAGAACAAGCAAAGAAGGCATGAAACAAAGAAGAAGCTAAGATAAAAATCTATGTCTAACAGAGAAACATGCAAAGCAAACAAAGAAAAATAAAAGCAAAAGTAACGAAAATAGGGATAGGCACTTAGTAAGCAGACCTTACCCCTACCCTAAGGTAGAGAGGCTGTTTCCAAATAGACCCCCGGCATCCTTCCCTCCAAGAACTACCCACCTTGCTCTTGGGGAGACTCGAACTCACAACCTCTCGGTTGGAAGTGGGGGTTGCTTACCATCAGAGCAACCCCTCTTGTCAAAAACATGCAAAGCAAACAAAGAAAAATAAAAGCAAAAGTAACGAAAACAGGGATAGGCACTTAGCTTAGCGGGGCCTGTCCCCCGAGCTTCCTATTCTCTCTTTTACTCTCATTCTCTTCAGACCTTACTCCTCTTCTTGTTTTCTTTTTTTTTTCTTTTTTTTTTCTTTTATCTTCTTTTTCCTTCTCTGATTTTCTTTTAGGGCTTCAAGGCGAAGCCTTTTGGGGTTTTGATTAACAGAGGGGTGTTTGGGGATGGTAAAGGTCGTGTCTTGGAAGGGGTTTGGTTTTGGGGGTCGCCGGAGTTAGGGTTCCGACGACCCTTTTCGGGATATTCGAAGCGTTCAAAGGGGATTCGAGGATGGAGAGTGGTATAGGGGTGCAGATCAGACCAAGGCGGTTCGATCGGCATTGGTTTGAGACGGTGGTTCATTCTTTGGTGGTCACCGGCGTAGATTCCGGTGACCGGAATTTATGGAGAAGGGTGGTTTCTGGGTTTTCTATAGGAACAAAGAAGAAGGAGAAGAAGAGAGAGATGAGGGGGGAAGTTAGAAGAGGCCGGCGACCACCGTGGAGTGGTGGCCGCCATGGCCGGCTAGGGTTTGTGAGGTGAAGACGATGGAGATGAAGAGAGGGGTTTGGGGCGGCCGTCTCTAGGTTTTTTAGAGAAATGGCAAATTATTCAGACAAGGGCTTTATATAGCCAGTGAGTCTGAGGTAATCTCAACCGTCCAATTAATCGAGATCGACGGCCCAGAGGCGCGTTACTAAAACGACGCCGTTTAATTGCTTGTGAGACCAAGGTCTCTAATCGTTGGATCAATCTTAAATGGACGGCTGAGATCAAATCTCAGCATAATTTATTAATCATTAATACGCCCAATTATCTGAGCCGTTGGATCACCTCTCACGAACGGCCTGGATTGATTGCTTCATGGATCAGACGGGCCGTCTCTTGGGCCAATACACTGGGCCAAACAAATAGGTTTCAACTGGCCCAGTTCGTTATAAACCTATATATATGTTTTTGTATTTAATGGTTTTAATGATTTTTATGTATTTTCTTTTATACTTTTTTTTTCTTTTCTTTTATGAAAAATTATAAAATCTAATTTCCTACCTTCTCTAATTATTTAGTATTTTTAGTAATTTTCTACTATTTTTCTTAATTTCTACTATTTAAATTATTTTGCTATTTTTACTTAAAATCTAACTAATTTAACAAATTAATCATCTATCCTATATTTTTTGATTTTCTTCTAATTCCTACTTATTCCAACACAAAAGTGTAGCTAATCTCAAACAAAGCAAGTAATGGCACTCAAAAAACATATTTATTTTAATTTTGGAATTATTTGCTCGGTGCAAAAATCATGTGCTCACATCTGCGATCGCAGAATTCACCACGCGATCGCATACCTTTTCCCCCTTACACTACGCGATCGCATCAGAAATACTCAAATCTGAATACAAAATACAAATAACAACTGGAAAGGAGAGGAGAAGCTAGGTTCTGCGAACGTAGGCAGCTACCTCAGCAACTCGATATGACACTGCAAACGCTGGAAATGCCTGTCTACTGCTCCTGAGTACCTGAGTCTCCACACAAAAGGTGCAGGGAGTAGGGGTGAGTACTAAGTACTCAGTGAGTAATAAATATATAAAAGTAGCTGAAAGTAAGAAATCCACAAAATACCACAATATGAAGCTATGCTACAGTTCGAATCTCCTACGAACTAGCATCAACAGTACAATTCAGCTACCACGGAGTAATTCAACAAATAAAGATGCAATGCAATGCACATAACCGCTACGGCGTGTAGCCCGATCCAATTTAACGTCGACGGCGCTCACTGGGGGTGTGTACAGACTCCGGAGGGGCTCCTATAGCCCAAGTGCAATACTGCTGCGGCGTGCAGCCCGATCCTCATATCAACCACTGCGGCGTGCAACCCGATCCCATGCTCAATCCACAATAAGCAAATAAGTCACAAAATAGTTCATTTTTCTTACTTCCAGTTTCCAGTTCATAATTTATGAAAAATACTTTAACTTTATTAAATTTGTAAAAGCCGGTGACTTAGCATTTCAAAAGGTGATTTCAATTTCCAGGACTGAGATCGGTGATTTAAGCAAATATAGCTATCACATAAATATTGTCCTCTAAGGACGCTACAGATCGGCACAAGGCCCCAAACAAGGCTTACAGCCCACAAATATATCAAATACAGTGCATTTCCAACACTAATAACATATTATTCATTTCCGGGATGGACCAAGTCTCAATCCCCAGTCACAATCAATCCCGCACCTGCCACGGTGTGCGAGCCACGCCCTACTAGCATCACAATGTGCTAAGCCGGGGTTTCGAACCCTCAGGCTACCATATACACAAACTACTCACCTCTAGCCGGCCGTAGACTCGTCCGCGATGCCTTTTCCTTTGAATTTAACTCCCTCGTGTGTAGAATCTAGTCAAACCACAATAATTATATCAAATACGGGTCAAAGAACACCAACCCATTTCAATTTACATGAAATTCGCATAAATAGACTAAGTTGGTTAAAACCCGACTTTTGGTACGCTTCTCGAAAAATTACGAAAGTCACATATTCGGAACCCTCATCTCAATACGAGTCTAAGCATATCAATTTTACCAAATTCGGACTCCATTTGCTCATTCAAAACCTTGATTTTCTAAAGTTCAAGCCTAGGGTTAAATCTTCCATGAATCACCCCAAATTCTTCCATTTTCATGATATAATTGCATAATAATACCAATACTAATCATAGTTTAATTCCATAGTTGCTTACCTGATGATTTCCCTTGAGTTTCTCTTCAAAATCGCCCAAATCGCCTCTAAAGCCGAGACCCAAATGTGTGAAATGTTTCCGAAATTTTCTAACTTCTGATACACTTAACTCACTGCGATTTTCGCTTCTGCGATACACGGACCGCTCCTGCGGATCCGCTTCTGCGGAAAGTCTTCCGCTCCTGCGGAATGTTCCGCTTCTGCGACCAAGAGTCCGCTCCTGCGGACTCGCCTATGCGGCCAACCACCCGCTTCTGCGGACTTCTCCATTTCGCCTCTTGACCGCTTCTGCGGTCTACCCTTCGCTCTTGCGACGCCGCCTCAGCGGACATATTTCCGCTTCTGCGAAAACAAGCGCTCCTGCGCCTCCTCGTCCACTTCTGCGGACTCGCTCCTGCGCCCCCATTTCCGCAGGAGCGAAAACCACAGAACCAGAACACTTCCCTGCAATTTTTCCACATTTTCTCCCATTTGGCCATCCGAAAACACCCCGAGGCCCCCGGGACCTCATCCAAACACACCAACACATCCTAATTCCTTATTCAAACTTGTTCCAATCTTAAAAACACCATCCTAAACATCAAAATCACCAATTACCCACGGATTCAAGCCTAAATTTCTTAAACCTTTCCAAATTACACATTCGATCAAAAACCCGATCAAACGACGCCCGAATGACCTGAAATTTTGCAGGCACATCCAAAATCACCTAACGGAGCTACTGCAACTGTCGGAATTCCATTCCGACTCCCGGATCAAAATCTCACCTACCGTTCGGATTTCGCCAAAATTCATCCTTAGCCAATTCAAGCCTATTTCTACACCGGACCTCCGAATTCAATTCCGATTGTTCTCCTAAGTCATAAATGATCCCCCGGAACTAGTCGAATCATCAGAATCCAGTTCCGAGCACTCTAACTCAATAGTCAACTCTTGGTTGACTTCCCGTATTCAAGCTTCCTTCAAACATACTATTTGCTTCATTTTCAATCCAAATCACTCCTAACTCACCCGATATATTCTAATACTAATATAAAAGCATAAGATATGTAAATGCAAGGTAACGGGGTGGTAATTCCCGTAACGACGGGCCGGGTCGTTACATTCTCCCCAACTTAAACAAACACTATTAGGGCGTTGCTCGCACCCCATGGTAGGTGCACAATTGGCTATGACTGGTGATTGAGAATTGGTCCACCCCGAATATGAATAATATTATATTGGCGGTTGAAACGCACACCGTGTTAAATATATATGTGGGATGTAAGCCATGTTTGGGGCCTTGTGCCGACCTGTAGTATCCCTAGGGGATAGATATTTATGTGATAGTATGATTTGTGAAATCATTGATCTCAATCCTGGCTTGAAAACACTATTATGAAATGCTAAGTCACTTGTTCTTGGAAAATCAAATACAATTAAGGTAATTTTCATTGTTAATGAACTGGAACCTGGAAATAAATAAATTGAACCGTTGTGTGACCCATATACATTTTGTGGACTGAGGATGGATCGGACTGCACACCGCAGCGGATGATATGAATATTGCGCTTAGGCTGAAAGAGCCCCTTCGGAGTCTGTGCACACACCCAGTGAGCGCCATCGACATTAAACAGATCGGGATATGCACCGTAGCGGTCATGTGCATTGCATTGCACTTTTATCTGTAAATTTTCAGTGCTAATTGTGATTTGCTATTGTTGTTAGTTAGTGGTAGGTATTAGACTGTAGTTTAGCTTTTATCTGTGGTATTTTATGGATTTCCTGCTTTTAGCTATTATTATATACTTTTTACTCACTGAGTACTTAGTACTCACCCCTAATCCCTGCACTTTTGTGTGCAGATCCAGGTACACAGGAGGGTTAGGCGAGCTTTCCAGCGTATTTCGAGTATGTTCGAGTTGTTGTTTGGCAGTTGAAATGCACACTGTGTGAAATATATATGTGAGCTGTAAGCCATGTTTGGGTCCTTGTGCCGACCTGTAGTATCCCTAGGGGATAGATATTTATGTGATAGTATGATTTGTAAAATCATTGATCTAAATCCTGGCTTGAAAACACTATTATGAAATGCTAAGTCACTTGTTCTTGGAAAATCAAATACAATTAAAGTAATTTTCATTGTTAATGAACTGGAACTTGGAAATAAATAAATTGAACTGTTGTGTAACCCATATGCATTTTGTGGACTGAGGATGGATCGGACTGCACACCGCAGCGGATGATATGAATATTGCGCTTGGGCTGAAAGAGCCCCTTCGGAGTCTGTACACACCCCCAGTGAGCGCCGTCGACATTAAACGGATCGGGATATGCGCCGTAGCGGTCATATGCATTGCATTGCCCTTTTATCTATAAATTATCTGTGCTAATTGTGATTTGCTATTGTTGTTAGTTCGTGGTAGGTATTGGACTGTAGTTTAGCTTTGCTCTGTGGTATTTTGTGGATTTCCTGCTTTCAGCTATTATTATATACTTTTTACTCACTGAGTACTTAATACGCACCCCTATTCCCTGCACCTTTGTGTGCAGATCCAGGTACACAGGAGGGTTAGACGAGCTTTCCAGCGTATTCCGAGTATGTTCAAGTTGTTGAGGTAGCTGCTGGCGTGCGCAGGACTTAGCTATTCGCTTTATTTCAGTTATTTCTATATATTTTTTCAGACTTGAGTATTTTGTTGAGTATTCCTATAACTATTTAGTTTTTGCTTAGAGGCTCTAGACTCGTGACCCCAGATCGTTTGGGAGTATTATTTTTGACATTCGTACTTCTCAGTATTTGATTCTACTATTATTATTAGAGTATATTTATTGACTCTTATACTATTCTTGAATTTGTCCTTTTGGGACTTTTTTTCTATTTGGAAACAGTTGTTAGTCCGGCTTGCCTAGCTTTAGTGTTGGGGGCCATCACGATCGAGTTTGGGTCGTGACAATTTGGTATCAGATCCTAGGTTACTAAGCCTCGCGAGTCATGAGCCGGTTTAGTAGGCTCTCGCGGATCGGTACGTAGACGTCCGTATCTATCCTCGGGAGGCTACAGAACTTTAGGAAAACACTTCATTTTCTTGGATTCAAATCGTGCGATTTGTGTTATCATGAAACTAATTTTTCTGTATTCTATTCTCTCACAGATGGCGAGAACCCGTGCTAACGGACGTGGTGGACGACCACCAGTGGCACCCGGAGGCCGTGGTCGTGGCAGAGGCAGGGTAGCAGCGACAACACCTGCTGACCCACCAGCTCACCAGACTCAGGGTCAGATCCCAGCGTCAGTGGATCAGGTTCAGGATCAGGCTCCAGTTGCAGGCATTCCAGCAGCTCAGGTTCAGGCACCGGTATTGCCTATTGAGATACCGGGTCTTCAGTAGACCTTAGCACAGATCCTATCAGTGTGTACTGGCTTAGCTCAGGTGGTTGCGGACTCTACTACAACAGCTTCTTCACAGGCAGGGGGAGGGAATCAGACCCCCGTTGCTTGCACACCCGAGCCGGTAGTTCAGGGTTTACAGGCACTTGAGGCAGCTCCAGCTCAGCCAGTTCAGCCGGCTGCACTAGCCCTAGCTCATGTGGTTCCAGCTATGCCTGATGACGAGAAGCGTCGGTTGGAGAGGTTCGGAAGGCTATAGCCTCCGGCGTTCAGCGGTGTTGAGGGCGAGGATGCCCGGGTATTTTTGGATAAGTGCCAGCGTATGCTTCACACTACGGGTATTCTGGAGTCTAGCGATGTTGCTTTCACTACCTTCCAGTTCACAGGACCAGCATTTCATTGGTGGGAGGATTTTGAGAGGCGTAGGCCTATTGGGCCAGTGCCCCTCACTTGGCAGCAGTTCTCCACGGTATTTCTGGAGAAGTATGTGCTCCAGTCTCAGAGGAACTGCATTGTCAGTTCGAGTGGTTGAAGCAGGGAGATATGACAATGACTCAGTATGAGCTGAGGTTTACACAGCTAGCTCGGCATGCCATATGGATGATTTTGACAGTTCGTGAGAGGATCAGGACATTTGTGGATGGTGTCAATTATCCTATCCGCATATTGATGACTAGAGAGAGGGCTACAGCAGTTACTTTTGAGGAGGTGGTTGATGCGGCTCGACAGATTGGGATAGACTACCGTCAAGAGCGTGGGGAGAGGGAGGCTAAGAGGCCTCGTGGTACAGGTAGTTACAGTGGTGCTCTGTATAGGGGCCAGTCTCAGCACAGAAGGGGTCATTCCTTCAGATCTCCTCGGTCAGGCTGTGCAAAGTCTAGTGGAGCTTTGTTAGACCGGGGTCGTCAGGGCCATCACGGCCAGCAGGGTCGTCAACAGAGCCAGACGCACTGAGCACCCTTCCAACTCAGAGATCTGCTCCTGCTCCTTCAGCGAGGGGTTCATCTGCAGCGAGGGGTTCTCAACAGTCTTCCATCTTCAAGCCGTTGTTTTGAGTGCGGTGATTTGGGCCATATCAGGAGGGAGTGTCCCCAGTGGCTTCGTAAGCGGTCTCAGCAGAGGGATCAACCTTCGTCTTCTACTCCTATTTCTTCAGCGCCAGCACAGTCGGCTAGGACTGGTGGCCAGGTACCCAGAGGTCGCCCTAGGGGTGAGGATCGTACTGGCGGAGGTCAGGCTCGTTTTTATGCTCTTCCGGATATGAGGGACGCTAGTGCATCAGATGCAGTCATTACAGATATTATCTCAGTCTGCCATAGGGATGCTTCTGTCTTATTTGATCCCGGATCCACCTATTCCTATATTTCATCATATTTTGCGCATCATTTGGGTATGACCCATGGTATTCTTGCCTTGCCCATGTATGTGTCTACCCCGGTGGATGATATAGTTATCTTGGATCAGGTATATCGATCCTGTGTTGTTACTATTGGGGGTTTAGAGACCCAAGTTGACTTATTACTGTTGGGCATGGTGGATTTCGACGTGATTCTAGGCATGGATTGGTTATCTCCTTACCATGCGATTCTGGACTGTCATGCCAAGACAGTCACATTAGCTATTCCAGGTAATCCGAGGATCGAGTGGCGAGGCGTGACTGATTATATATCCGTTAGGGTGATTTCCTTTCTAAAAGCCCAACAAATGATTGGGAAGGGATGTTTATCTTATTTGGCTTTCATTAGAGATGTTGAGGCTGAGACACCCAGTCTTGATTCGGTCCCCGTTGTTAGGGAAGTTTCCGGATGTATTTCCAGCAGACCTGCCCGGCATGCCGCCTGACAGGGATATCGATTTAGGTATTGACTTGGTGCCGGGCACTCAACCCATTTCTATTCCTTTCTAGTGCATGGTACCAGCTGAGTTAAAAGAGTTGAAAGAACAGCTTCAGGAACTCTTAGATAAGGTGTTCATTCGCCCTAGTGTGTCACCTTGGGGTGCACATGTATTATTCTTAAAGAAGAAATATGGCACAATGAGAATATGCATTGATTACAGGCAGTTGAACAAGGTGACAGTAAAGAATGTACCCGTTAACTCGTATTGAGGACTTGTTTGATCAACTACATGGAGCATGTGTATTCTCTAAGATTGACCTTCGATCGGGTTATCACTAGTTGAAGATTAGGGATTCAGACATTATGAAGACAACCTTCAGAACGAGATATGGGCACTATGAATTTCTGGTGATGTCTTTTGGGCTGACTAATGCCCCAGTCGCCTTCATGCACCTGATGAACAGTGTGTTTCGGCTGTATCTGGATATTTTTGTGATCGTATTTATTGATGATATCCTGGTGTACTCGCATATTCAGTAAGAGCACGCACAGCAGTTGAGGGTGGTATTGTATAGATTGAGGAAAAGTTGTATGCAAAATTTTCTAAATGTGAGTTCTGGCTCGACACTATGACTTTTCTGGGACATGTAGTGTCCAGCGATGGTATTGGGTCGATCCACAGAAAGTTGAGGTGGTGCAGAATTGGCCCAGGCCGTCCTCAGCAACAGAGATTCGAAGTTTCCTCGGTTTGGCAGGCTATTACTGCAAGTTTGTTCAGGGTTTTTTGTCTATTGCTTCACCTTTGACTAAGTTAAAACAGAAGAATGCTCTATTTGTGTGGTCTAATGAATGCGAGGAGAGCTTCCAAAAGCCAAAGTCGACCTTGACCAAAGCTCTGGAACTTGTGTTGCCATTAGCTTCAGGGTCGTATACGGCGTATTGCGATGCTTCGAGAGTTGGGATCGATTTTGTATTGATGTAGGAGGGTAGAGTTATTGCATATGCTTATCGTCAGTTAAAGCCCCATCAGAAGAACTACCCTATTCACGACTTAAGGTTAGCTGCTATTGTTCATGCCTTGAAGATTTGGAGGCATTACTTGTATGTTGTATCTTGTGACGTATATACAGACCACCGCAGCCTTCAGCACTTGTTTAAGTAGAAAAATCTCGATTTGAGACAACGAAGATGGCTTGAATTACTCAAAGACTATGATATTACCATCTTGTATCATCCCGGGAAGGCCAATGTAGTGGCCGATGCTCTAAGCAGGAAGGCTATTAGTATGGGCAGCTTGGCATACATTCCAGTTGGGTAGAGGCCCCTTGCGGTTGATGTTCAGGCTTTAGCTAATCAGATGGTAAGGCTGGATTTTTCTGATCCCACTCGGGTGATGGCTTGCATATTATCTCGGTCTTCCTTATATGACCATATTCGAGAGCGCTAGTATGATGATCCGTACTTGCTTGTCCTTAAGGACAGAGTTCAGCATGATGATGCTAGAGATGTCACTATTGATAGTGATGGTGTGTTGCGGATGCAGGGCCGGATATATGTGCCCAATGTTGATGGCCTTCATGAGTTGATATTGGAGGAGGCCCACAGCTCACGGTATTCGATTCATTCAGGTGCCGCAAAGAGGTATCAGGATTTGAGACAGCATTATTGGTGGAGAAAGATGAAGAAAGATATTGTGAGTTATGTAGAACAATGCCTCAACTGTCAGCAGGTCAAGTATGAGCATCAGAGGCCCGGTGGCGAGTTCTAGCGTATAGATATTCCCGAGTGGAAGTGGGAAAGGATCACTATGGACTTTGTTAGTGGACTCCCTCGGACAGCGAGGAAGTTTGACTCAGTTTGGGTGATTGTGGATAGGCTGACCAAGTCAGCTCATTTCATTCATGTGTGTACTACTTATTCCTCAGAGAGATTGGCAGAGATATTCATCCGTGAGATAGTGAGATTGCATGGAGTTCACATTTCTATTATATTAGACAGAGGTACCCAGTTCACTTCCCAGTTCCGGAGGACATTTCAGCGAGAGTTGGGTTCACAGGTAGAGTTGAGCACAGCATTTCATCCACAGACGGATGGGCAGTCCGAGCGTACAATTCAGATACTGGAGGACATGTTGTGTGCTTGCGTCATTGATTTTGGAGGTTCTAGAGCTGATTACTTGCCTCTTGCGGAGTTTGCTTCTAATAATAGCTATCAGTCCAGCATTCAGATGGCACTGTATGAAGCCTTTTATGGGAGATGGTGTAGGTCTCCAGTAAGTTGGTTTGAGCCCGGCGAGGGTAGATTATTGGGGACAGAGTTAGTCCAGCATGCGTTAGACAAGGTAAAGGTGATTCAGGAGAGACTTTGCATAGCTTAGTCGGGTCGGAAGAGTTATGCGGACCGTAAGGTTCGAGATGTGTCTTATTCGGTGGGCGAGAAGGTGTTGCTGAAGGTTTCACCTATGAAGGGCGCTATGAGGTTTGGAAAGAAAGGAAAGTTGACCCCAAGTTTCATTGGACCTTTTGAGGTGCTTAGGAAAGTTGGGGAGGTGGCCTATATGCTTGCTTTGCCACCTAGTTTGTCGGGAGTTCACCCGGTGTTCCATGTATCTATGCTCCGGAAGTATGTTGGAGACCCGTCTCATGTGTTAGACTTCAGCACGATACAGTTAGATGAGGACTTGACCTATGATGTGGAGTCGGTAGCCATTTTGGGTCGACAGGTTCGTAAGTTGAGATCCAAAGACATAGCTTCAGTGAAAGTGCAGTGGAGAGGTCGTCCCATAGAGGAAGCAACTTGGGAGACCAAGCAGGAGATGCGGAGCAGATATCCACACTTATTTGAGACTCCAGGTATGTTTCTCCACCCACTCGCGGACGAGCGTTTGTTTAAGTTGGGGAGAATGTAATGACCCGACCCGTCTTTACGGGAGTTACCACCCCGTTCTCTTCATTTTATACTTTAACATGTTAATTTATATGTGTTTGGAGAGTTAGAAGTATATCGGAGGGAATCTAGTTAGAAATGCGGCAATAAACCTCTTTTTGAGAAGAATAGTTTGGAAAAGTCAATCAAATGTTGACTGATGAGTTAGAAAACCCAGAATGGATTTTTGATTTTGAGTAGTTTTGGGGGATGATTAATGACTTAGGAGAGCAATCAGAATCGAATTCGGAGGTCCGGTGTAGATTTAGGCTTGATTGGCTAGGTTAAATTTTGGCGAATTCCGGACGGTAGGTGAGATTTTGATCCGGGACTCGGAATAAAATTCTGAGAGTTTCAGTAGCTCCGTTAGGTGATTTTGGATATTAGTGTAAAATTTCAGGTCATTCGGAGGTGTTTAGCTCGGTTTTAGATCAAATGTAAGTTTCGGAAGTTTTAATGAAACTTAGGCTTGAATCCGTGAGAATTTGATGATTTTTGATGTTTGTGATGGTGTTTTTGTGTTACGAGCAAGTTTGAATGAAGTAATGTGACATATCTGTGCATTTGGTTGGGATCCTGGGGTCTCGGGATGATTTCGAATGCCCAAGGGGAGATTTTGAATTTGGAT
Organism: Nicotiana noctiflora; assembly: GCA_032618575.1. Classification (NCBI taxonomy): domain Eukaryota; kingdom Viridiplantae; phylum Streptophyta; class Magnoliopsida; order Solanales; family Solanaceae; genus Nicotiana; species Nicotiana noctiflora. Next base: position 248,147 of record JASVEL010003875.1, read on the forward strand.
GTTGGAGCAGAAAATTGCAGTTAGTTATTGCTCTATGCGATCGCATAAGGACATTTCGATTGTCACGACCCATTTTCTGAACAAGTTGAGACTGGCACTCGCTCCCTAAACATGACCGAGCAAACCATCTCTGCTTATCAAGCCTCTTATAACTCCAAACATTATATCCAACAAAGCAATACTCTAAACAAATACTTTTGATTAATTCAAATATTTAAATAAATTATCTCCAAAGCTTTATTCGTAGTAACTACTGAAATTACTACTAAGTTATTATAAAATACCATCTGAATCTCAAACCAATGACTATGTCTATGAACCCTCTACTAATAAACTGTTGCACTGCTCAGGACATGAGACTTCCTAGCCAGTTCCCTAAATAAACAAAGTAATAGCTAAATTAAAATGACTCTAAGGAGTACTCCACGAACAAAAGCGAAGCTCACCAATAGAACTGGAAACGAAGGAAGTCCTAACTCGTAGCCTGCTCGCCTGCAAATCTGGTTCCTACGTTGTACCGCAGACCAACGTAGGTTCCCAAAAGAGAACGTCAGTACCATTCATTGTACTCAGTGAGTCTCAACAACAGGGGGAGAAACTTTAATAATATATACATTATGAGCAAAGGTTCTAAATGCATGTAAAACATAAAGCTTATAAGAATAATTAAAAATATTTGCATAATATAAAATTCTTTTCTTTTTCTTTCTTGATAAAAATATTTCACTTTATACTTTGGGAGTTCCAACTATCCTAACTTAATTCTATCTTAGTCACCGTGTGATCGGCACGGGTTCGATCCCAACCTGATCGAATAGGCCCAATCCACGAGGTGCCACTCGCTTCATGGTTCTCAGCGCTCATGTATCATACCTTAGCATGGCTAAGTAAATTCTCAGCAACGAGACCCTCGACTCGTGTGCTCCCTACTTTGGCACAAGTAGTTTCAGGAAGTCAACGCCTTGGTCAGGACCCTAGGCCTGGACGATGACCCCTTCACAGAATAAAGGATACTCCCAAAAATCGTTTCTTTCTAAAACTTTTTCTTGTGACTTTTCAGGTCTAAATCTTTTATACATACTCATATTGGTACCCTTAGTGTAAGGTAGAATTAAATAAATATTCAAAAGTATTTATAAAAGTTCTTGATTCCTCATAAATTTTCAACATGAAAATGGCATATATAAATAACATAAAAATCTGAAATTTATGCACGTACAGCCGAATAATCATCTAAATATTAGCTAGAAAATAATTCTAGACTAATAGGTATTTACTACTCCAATTAAGTATAAAGAATAACATAAAACAAATCTGAAGTTTAAACATATATATCCAACTAATCATCTAAATTTTAATTAGAAATTAATTCTAAGCTAATAGGTATGTATTACTCCAATTAAGTATATATTAACTCTCTTATGCAATTCATCAAACACTTTGTGTGCATGCTTTTGTGAGTTAAACCACTTTAGTAAAGGGTTGTATCAACTCACCTAAAAAATTCTCGAGCCAATTCGTAGGCCCCAATCCAATTTATACCCGTCAAACAATTGATTCTACAACAAGCAGTGTATTTAAATTAATTTTTCAAGTACTACACCTAATTATGGAATTTATTGATGATATAGAGGAAGAAGGGAATTTGCTATTCAATTCTTTCATATTACTACTTTAGGATAATTGATAATAGGGAATTTTATATACTTGAATTCAAGAATAAGTAATTTGTAAAGAACCCTAGATTTTCCGTTGACTGCGTGACTCGCTTGCTGCTTCTGTTTCTTATTTCCAGCATCTGCGAGAGAACCCTTTTTAATTGTTTTGCCTTCTGTTATCTTCAATCCTTAAAGACCCCTTCTAAGTCTTTTGCCTTGAAAGGGTTAAGGCTTAGTCACGTGTTTTCTTATTCTTTTTGTTTTCCTTTTTTTTTAAACTAATAACTTAACTTAACTAATATCATATTATACTTACTTTTAACCATTTATAATATTAAAATTATTAATATTTCCCTAACTGTATGTCCAATTACATATAAATAGAAAAGTAACTCAAAATTAATCACAAGGGTTTAAATCCGTAATAGAAGTATAATTTACGATTATAAAGATTAAATTCTATATTTAGCGTGTCTTGAAACTTTTATAAATTTGAGGAGTGTTACAATCTTCCCTCCTTAAAAACATTCGTCCTCGAATGTTGCTAGAGTCGTATTCTTAAGCTAACAATCATTCCTTATTTCCTTGAACCTCTAAAGTTTTCTTAGCACTCCTAACCTTTCCAAGAGACTCAAAATTTTGGCTAACTCCCTAAATTTGTAAACATTTCGGCAGTGTTTCCCTTGTAAATTGGACTATCCAAAAAATATCCCTGTCAGAAATAACTCATCTACACCAACCACAACCAAATATACCATAACAGGCAAGTCATAGGCACCATACACAGCTCATAAATTAATTACTCACACTCCGGCAAGGAAGTACCACAATAAGTAATAATAATCTAAAGCACAACAACTTTAGCACAAGTAACTCACTTTAATAAATTAAATATACTACTACATAACTAAACTACTACAACAACTAAGCATAATCTAAGAAGGACATAAATACTTGCTAAGTTATATTTAATAAATGAAATATAAACGTCCAGCCAAACCTAGGTTCACATACCTTTTTCTTCAAATAAATATGGATATTTCTTCCTCATATCTTCCTCAACCTCCCACGTAGCTTCTTTTGAATCATGATTACTCCACAAAACTTTGACCGATGCTATATCTTTTGTTCTCAACTTTCTTACTTGCCTATCAAGAATTTCTATAGGTACCTCTTCATAAGTCAAGCCTTCTTTAATTTCTATGGCGTCGGCAGGTATTATATGCGACTCATCATGAATGTACTTCCTAAGCATAGACACATGAAAGACAAGATGAACAGAGGACAACTCAACGGGTAGCGCCAGCTTATAAGCCACGTTTTCTTTCTTTTCTAGAATTTCATAAGGTCCGATAAATCTAGGGCTAAGTTTCCCTTTCTTACCAAACCTCATAACTCCTTTCATCGGTGAAACTTTCAAAAACACCTTATCACCAACCATGAACTCTAACTCACGATGCCTCTTGTCGGAATAAGACTTTTGACGACTCTGAGCTGCTTTAAGTCTTTCTCTAATTAGCTGAACTTTCTCCAAGGCCTCACAAACAAACTCTGGACCAATCAACGACACCTCTGCTGGTTCAAACCAACCCACTGGAGACCTACATCTTCGCCCATACAATGCTTCATAAGGAGCCATACCAATGCTGGCCTGATAGCTGTTATTGTAAGCAAATTCTATAAGCGGCAAGTGATCGTCCCAATTACCACCAAAATCTATAACACATGCACGCAGCATATCTTCGAGAGTCTGAATGGTCCTTTCTGCCTGGCCATCGGTCTGTGGATGGAAAGTGGTGCTTAAATTGACCTTGGTACCTAATCTTTTCTGAAATGCCTGCCAAAAATGCGTCGTGAACTGAGGACCTCTATCAGATATGATTGAAACTGGAGTACCATGCAATCGAACTATTTCTTTGATGTACAACTGCGCATACTACTCTGCGGAATCTGTCGTCTTTACTGGTAGGAAATGTGCGGACTTTGTTAGTCGTACTACAATAACCCAAATTGAATCATGTTTACGGTACGTGCGAGGTAGACCTACTACGAAATACATATTAATCATCTCCCACTTCCACTGTGGTATTTCTATGTCTTGAGCTCGGCCACCAGGCCTCTGATGCTCGGCTTTGACTTGCTGGCAATTCAAACATTTAGCCACATGATGTGCTATTTGTTTCTTCACGCCTTTCCACCAATACAATTCTTTTTAATCTAGATACATTTTGGTAGCACCTGGGTGGATAGAGTACCTCGAACTGTGAGCTTCCTCCATTATGGCCTTCCTAAGACCACCTACATCAGGCACACATAACCGATTATTCAACTTTCAAAACTCTGTCACTTCCTAGAGTGAAAGCGGTGATTTCTTTACTTCTAGCTCCTTCTTTTAATTTCAACAAGTATAGATCTTCGTCTTGTTTAGCCTTAACATGCGCAACAAGGGAGGATTGCGCTAAGACATAAGCAGTTATATCTCCTTCTTCGGTCTCATCTAATCTAATTCCGTCATTTGCTAGTTTTTGAATTTCTCGACCCAAAGATCGCCTTTGTACTGCAAGATGGGCCAAGACACCCATGGACTTCCTACTAAGTGCATCCGCTACAACATTAGCTTTGCCCGGGTGATAAAGAATATTGATGTCATAATCTTTCAGTAGCTCGAGCCACCTTCTCTGTCTCAAATTCAGTTCTTTTTGCTTGAAAATGTACTGTAGGCTTTTGTGGTCTGTAAACACTTCAGAATGCTCGCCATAAATGTAATGTTTCCATATCTTTAATGCAAACACCACTACTGCAAGCTCTAAGTCGTGTGTGGGGTAGTTCTTTTAATGATTCTTTAACTGCCTGGAAGCATAAGCAATAACTTTTCCATTTTGCATAAGAACACAACCAAGTCCAACTCTGGAGGCATCACAATATACTGTGAACCCACCTAAACCTGTCGGCAAGGTTAACACAGGTGCAGTAGTCAACCTCTTCTTTAACTCTTGAACACTCTGCTCACAAGCGTCTGACCATTGGAACTTAACTGCTTTTTGAGTCAACTTAGTTAATGGAGCGGTAAGTAAGGAAAACCCCTCCACAAACCTTCTATAGTAGCCAGCTAACCCCAAGAAACTCCTGATTTCGGTTGGCGTTGTCGGCCTAGGCCAGTTCTTGACTGCTTCTATATTTTGAGGGTCTACTTTTATTCCTTCACAGGATACCACGTGGCCTAAGAATGCCACTGGCTACAACCAAAACTCACATTTTGAAAACATGGCATAAAGCTCATTCTCTTTCAAGGTTTGCAAGGCTATTCTGAGGTGTTCTGCATGATCTTTCTTGCTCTTAGAGTACACCAAAATATCGTCTATAAACACAATAATAAAGGTATCTAGGAATGGCTTGAAAACTCTATTCATGAGGTCCATGAATGCAGCTGGAGCATTTGTCAACCCGAAGGACATCACTAGAAATTCATAGTGTCCATACCGAGTTCTAAAGGCTGTTTTAGATATATCCTCTTTTCTGATTCTCAACTGATGGTATCCCGACCTCAAGTCTATTTTTGAAAAGTACTTTGCATCCTGAAGTTGATCAAATAAATCATCAATTCTTGGCAGTGGGTACTTGTTCTTAATTGTAACTTTATTCAACTGCCGATAGCCGACGAACATTCTGAGAGACCCATCTTTCTTCTTGACAAATAGGACTGGGGCACCCCACGGTGAAACGCTCGGTCTGATGAAGCCCTTGTCAAGAAGATCTTTCAACTATTCTTTCAACTCATTAAGTTCTACTGGAGCCATCCTGTAAGGAGGTATAGCTATGGGCTGAGTTCCTGGCATGAGATCAATACTGAAGTCTATGATTCTTTCGGGAGGAAGTCCGAGAAGGTCATCTGGGAAAACTTCTGGAAATTACCTAACAACTGGCACTGACTGAAGAGCTGGCGGTTCTGATTCTGGATTAATGATGTGAGCCAAATAAGCAAGACACCCATTACCGATCATTCGTTGTGCCTTAAGGTAAGAAATAAACTTACCTAAAAGCGATGATGAACTACCTTTCCACTCTAAGACTTCTTCATTTGGAAATTGGAACCTGACTATCTTGGCATGACAATCTAACATGGCATAGCAGGAAGATAATCAATCCATACCCATGATCATATCAAAATCTACCATTTCTAACTCTATGAGATCGGCTTTGGTGCTGCGACCTTGGACTGAAACTATACAACCTCTATAGACTCTGGTGACTTTCACCGACTCACCAACTGGAGTAGATACTAGGAATGGCTCACTAAGTTGTTCAGGTTCTAGGCCGAGGTTAATTTCAAAGTATAGAGTAACATATGAAAACGTTTAACCTGGGTCCATTATGGCATAAGCGTTATGTGAGCAGACTAAAAGTACACCTGTAATAACTTCTGCAGATGCCTCTGCACTTTGACGATCGAGTGTAGCAAACAAACGGGGTTGTCCCCCTCCCTGAGTAACTCGGTCTGCACCTCTGCCTGCTCCATGCCCGGTCTGATTATGAGAACTACGAGCCTGAGGTGGTTCAACTGCAGTAGCTGAGGAACTAGAAGGGTGAGTTGATCCACCACTGAAATTACGTCGCAACTTTGGGCAGTTGGCCTTTATATGTCCAATGTCCCCACAATGGTAGCAACCATTAAACCCGAGCTTGCACTGACCTGAATGTTGTCGCTTACATGTTCCACAAATACCTTGCTAGTGTGAATGTTGCTCAGCATGACTCTGTCTATGTGAGGATGATGCCCCAAAATTTTGACTCTGGCGAGACTGATTTTCATATTTCTGAGTACGCCTGAAGGAAGCCCACCACCTGACTGATGACTGGACTGAGATGGTGCTAATGACTCCTTATTAGAGGAATCCCTTCCACCTCCACTACATGTACCATTAAACCTGCCCGTTGTCCGGGATTTCTTGTTATGCTCTTTATCTTCTCTCATTTGTTGTCTGTCTTTTTCTAAGTGCTTGGCAAACCCCACGATAGATGAGAAAGCTGTAACGACCCGGCCGGTCGTTTAAGAAAATTATGCCCCAATCCCTAATTTAACTGTTTCTCTAAGTACATTTCTGCTATTGTGGTTTGACGGGAGAGTCGGCCCTGAAATTTGGAGTATTTTGGGACACTTAGTCCCTAAATGAGAGCTTTAAAGATAGAAAATGGTCCGTAACCGGAACCGTGTTAAGACGATCTCGAAATGGAAATCCGATGGTTCCATTAGCTCCGTTGGGTGATTTCGGGGTTGGGAGCGCGTTCGGAATGTATTTTGGAGGTCCTTAGCTCAATTAGGCTTGAAATGCCGAAGGTTGAAATTTTGGCGAATCCGAACGTTAGGTGAGATTTTGATCCGGGGGTCGGAATGGAATTCCGACAATTTCTGTAGCTTCGTTATGTGAATTTGGATATGTCCGCAAATTTTGAGGTCATTCGGACGTCGTTTGGTCGGGTTTTAGATCGAATGTGCAATTCGGAAAGTTTTAAGAAATTTAGGCTTGAATTCGATGTGAATTATGGGTTTTGATGTTGTTAGACGTGTTTTTATGATTTGAATGAGTTCGTATCGTGTTTTGGAGTATGTTGGTGGTTTTTGTTGGGGTCCCGGGAGCCTCGGGATGAATTCGGGGGTCCAAACGGACCAATTTGTGCCAAAAGGCACTGCTGTTTCTACTGCAATAATTGCAGAGCAATTTTGCTCTCTGCGATCGCGGAGATGGCCACGCGATAGCGTAAGGTGTGGTGGTAATGCATCGCGATCGCGGTGCCTAGGATGCGATCGCGTAAGGGAAAAGCCCAGAGTTCTGCGATCGCAAGGTGGAGGGTGCGATCGCATAAGACTAGGAGAGTAAGCATCGCGATCACGTGAGGGAGTATGCGATCGCGTAGGGTAGTTTGGGGAGCCGGTCGAGTTTGTTCTTCGCGATTGCGTTCGTGTTGTTTGCGATCGCGTAGGGTCGCTGAGTTGTTCACTGCGATCGCGTCCAGGATCACGCGATCGCGTAGAGGAAAATAAGGCCGCCCATATTTTGTGCATCGCGATCGCAAGCCCAGTGCTGCGATCGCGTAGAGTAAAATGGCCTGGCAGTGACTTTAAGTCCAGAACATTTCAGTCGCGGCCTAACATACCAAAACCGCCATTGTTGAGCTCCAAGAGAGGATTTTGAAGGGGAAACGCTGGGATATCATCGGGAAATCATCGGGGGTAAGTTTCTTGACCTTAATTCGTTGGTTTATCATGAAATCCGTGATTATTTCACCGAAATTGGAAGATTAAAGGTGGGTTTGAGCCCTAGGCCTAAATGTTAGAAAATCTTTGATTTGAATGGGCAAACGGAGTCCGATTTCGATAAATTTTATATGCACGGACTCGTATTGAGATAAGGAACCCGAAAATATAATTTTCGTGATTTTTCGATAAGCGTACCGAAAGTCGGGTTTTGGCAACTTGTGGGTTTTGGTGCATTTTGAGTTATTTTGATTGGGTAATGCCCAATTGGCCTATTTTGATGTGATTCTATTGATTTTTATCGGATACTACACTTGTGGAGGCCGACATTCGCGGCAAGAGGGTTATTTCTTAGCGGTTTTGTACCTGGAATTGAGGTAAGTGGCTTGTCTAACCTCGTGTGGGGGACTTTCACCCCTAGGATATTATGTGATACTTTAAATGCCTTGTACGCGAGGTGACGGGCGTGTACATGCGCTGGTTGTTGAACACATACTTTACTTAAAATGCTCGATGAGTGATATTCTTGTTTTTAGCTGTTAAATTCGATATTCCTACCCGGTAGCAGTTAGAAAAGCATGATTAGGTAGTATTCAACTGTCTAGTTGCCTAATTGTCTTACTCGAGTTTTCTTGGTAATCGCTGGCGCTGTTTATCGGTGAAGTTATAGTTAAGCATATTATATTTCTCTCTGTGTATTCCTTTAATTGTTGTGTTTGTGGACTGCGGGTTCAATTCCCGGAGATCCCAGGGCTGTGGGTTGGATTCCCAGAGACCCGGAGTGATAATGATGTGGGCTGCGGGTTCGATTCCCGGAGACCCGAAGTTTATTGATAAGTTATTGGTAGGGACTACAGGTTCGATTCCCGAGATCCTAAGTTATTGGTAGGGACTACGGGTTCGATTCCCGAGATCCTGAGTTGTTGTAGGGACTACGGGTTCGATTCCCGAGATCTTGAGTTATTGGTAGGGACTACGGGTTCGATTCTCGAGATCCTGAGTTATTGGTAGGGACTACGGGTTCAATTCCCGAGATCCTGAGTTATTGGTAGGGACTACGGGTTCGATTCCCGAGATCCTGAGTTATTGGTAGGGACTACGGGTTCGATTCCCGAGATCCCGAGTTATTGGTCGGGACTACGGGTTCGATTCCCGAGATTCCCGGAGATCCCAGGGCTGTGGGTTCGATTCCCAGAGACCCGGAGTGATATTGTTTGTGGACTGTAGGTTAGATTCCCGGAGATCCCGAGTTATTGAGATATTATTGAGACATGGGATGCGGGTTCGATTCCCGGAGACCCAGAGGTACTGAGAATGGGACTGTGGGTTCAATTCCCACAGGTCCTGGACTTGTTTTATTGAGTTGGTTACTTGTTGTTAGCTTAATTGTAGACGGTTGCATTAATCATTTTATTGTTGCTATTTCGGAATTATTATCATTTAAACTGCTTATTATTGTTATTTCCATCATATTATTGTTTTTCTCAGTAGGGCCCTGACCTTCCTCGTCACTACTCCATCGAGGTTCTTACCGAGTACCGTCGTGGTGTACTCATGCTACTCTTCTGCACACTTTTGTTGTGCAGATCCAGGTACATCAGGATAGGCTCATACTAGGTGATTCAGCAGCACTTTGGGAGACCTCGAGGTATGATCTGCTACGTCCGCGGATCCGGAGGCCCTCTTTCTATTCTGATAGTATTAGTAGATGATTTCCTTTATTTCGTTGTTAGATACTCTTTACACATAGAGCCACAGTTGTATACTCTCTTTTAGTCTGTGTTGCCCGTGGGATTCCGGGTCTTGGTGGTGTTTTATACAGTGTGTTTGACGGGTGTATGTGCCAAGCGGCACGGATTACATTCCTATTTATATCATTTTCCGCTATTTCTTATTTAATGTTCATAAACTGGTATATTCCGCAACGTGTTAGGCTTACCTAGTCGCGAAGGCTGGGTGCCATCATGACAGGTTCATGATTGGTGAAATAGGGTGATGACAAGTTGGTATCGGAGCTCTAGGTTCATAGGAGTCACGGGACACAGACCGGTTACTTAGATTCTCGCTGATCGATACGGAGACGTCTGTATTTATCTATGAGGGGCTATGTAACTGTTTAGGAAACTCTTCAATTCTTTGAATTCCTTATCGTGCGCCATTTTTTCAGTTGGAGCCTATGTCATACGTTCTTTTGCATCCACTATTGTATTGAAAGTTGTGCGCTCGGTATCGAGTATGCGCCGACGGTTCATGATGCTGCAGATGGACTTCAAGGGAGTCAAGAATTTACTCAACCATTGTTACAGCGTGTCATCCATATTGATAATGCAAGAGAATTGAGAGATCTTCAATTGTGCACATGGGGGTAAACTAGGTTCTGACATTCGGTTGATAAGTACGGTCTTGAGAAGGTTTACTTAACTGCCTAATCGTCACAGCAATGGTAGAATCACAAGGTGGATGTAGATCTAAAGATAGTTGGTGGTAATAAAGACTATATGGTTCATATGAGATATCTATTTAGCGAAAAATTCAGCCAGCAGAGATACTGGGAAAAATGAATTTAACTATCTTAAGAAGGACATGTACCAAGCGAATGTCTTGGACTGTCCTATGATGAAGATGTACAAATGTTAAAGGCTAGTATCATGGATTAGCAAGATGTATCTTAAGGCTTCGTGTCAAGTGAAAGGATTTCACTATCAACGATCTAATTATAGGTCATGTGTCATATCAGATTTGGCCTGCGATGTATTTTGGTGTTATTCAAAAGTTCTTGAAAACTTGCGGATGGGCAAGAGTTGAGGCTCGTATGGTATAATGTTGGGACTTTATATGTTCCTGTGTCCCTAATAAACTCTACATTTTATTATCAGCAGGGAAATATTTGACAAAGGCTACATGGTGCTTCGTGGGCGTGTGTGAATCATAGTATGTTTTAAGATGTTGTTGGTAGAGAATGCTCGGTGCATGGAGCGAGAAGATGTTTAGTTGTATTGGGATGAGGTCATACCCTATGATGTTAGGGTGCTAATAGAGCACATGTGGTTATATTCGTTGGATCAAGTCAGTTGCAGTTGAATAATAGTAAATGACTCGAGAGAATGGTTCTAATGTGTTCGAGAGTCGTGTAATAGTGGCTTTGGGCTAAGTGGGAGAGTCCCACCACTTAAGATTGGGTTGCATGGTTAATTACCTGTGTGAATTCTGGATATTAGCGTATTAATGGATTATTGCAGCTACGGAAAAAGACCATGAGTGGTAATTTAAGTATATGAATCGTTGAATGCATGTTATGGTTAGCCTTACTGGCTCATGTTCAACTTGAGGGAAAATTTATGATTTGTGCCTCATATAGGTGCAGGCTTCGCGGGAAGTGATTCCGCTGGGTGCTTTATCGAGAGGGTATTCATATGTTATAAAATTCAGTAGAGTTGGTTGCGTACTGGGGCAAGTCAGGGCAAGTCAGGACCGGATGGCTCTCAATAGCGGTCCTAGTGAATTCAAGAGGTAAAGTGTGGCGTTTGATAATTCTGAGACTATAAGTACAGTTGGGAGTCAAATTTTTGAAGCAACTTATGAAGAAGGGCACAAAACGTTCTATGATGTCTTGACTTGTGGTATAGTATTTGAGAGACATGAAATGGTCGTCGTTCTTGAGATAGCATGGCCTCATGATTTAAGGTCACTCTAGGTGAGTGCGGTTGGAATAAGTTAGGTATTGAAGGGAGATATTAACATTTCTAAGGCAATCCAGGATTAACTGGAAGGAAGTAGATTGATTAGCCATAGTTGAGTTGGCATATTGGTGTCAATGATCGGTTCATATAACGTGATCGAGTTATGCATGCGATTTGTGGCGGTGCATTTGAGACTTGTCGGCCACAATGATTGATGTTATTCTGAATTATTCTTCTGTTAGGGGCCTGTTATGAGAAGGCAGATCTCGGAAAGGGGTTATGGTGGCTTGGACCACTACTTAGAGATTGGCATATTCAACGGTTATGAGAATTCGCCTGTATGTTGCTATAGTTCTCCTGAAGTGAGTTAAATGGAAGGTCTTATGTGATGAAGTATTAGCCTATTGTTAGTTCTAGAGTTGTGATGGAAATCGTGTCTATTATATATCGGCACGTGAAGTGCATTGAGCGGTATGGAATTTAAAGTAAGAACCAAGGTCGCAGTTGGATCAATGAATGAGATATAAAGAGCTCGGATGAGCAGGAGAGGAGTCTCAGTATTTGAGTAAGATGGGTAGTAACGTCAGTATAACTTGAGATCAGTGTTCTGTGGGAAAGGCCTTGCATCCCGGTTAGGGACTCCTGATCGCTTTTCAGTGTTAGTGCAGCCGGTGGATTGAATGTGCATACCCGTTTAATTATTCGGAAGATGGTGGGAGCTTGTCCTACAAGAAGATTGTATAGGTGTGACATGTAGTCACTTGATTGGTTAGAAATTTAAACCAAGTATGAGGATTTTGGTGATACTATCCATTTGATAATTTATGCCTGGAGGGCACTCTGCTTATTAGGTTATAGACCTGTGAAATACTATTGAATTAGCTTGACACGACCAAGATAGACTTAAGGTCGGTGGATAGATTTAAATGTGGAAGTGAGCCTTGCGTCAGGCCGATTATGTGTCTTCCAGTAATGCGCCCTTTATGGAGGGATAGTCGCGGTCTTATTTCGCGGTTAGTTAATTCATGTAAAGATATATTGCACCGTATGAGTGTGAGACGGCTTGGTAAGTTCCTTATGTGTTGAGGTTCCGCTCAGCGGTGATGTTATATGAGCATGATGGCTCTTGAGACTCATATCTTATATCGCACCTCAGTTGTGCTTGAGTTCATAGCCTATAGCGCTATATGTTTTCATTGAGTCCGATATCATGCACCTTAGTGTGCTTATGATCGATATTCAGTATTTTGATGTGATGAGCTATTCAGCTCGACATATGACTCTTTGTGTGAGTCTATATTGTTGGGATCGGATGGCACGCTGCCATGGGTATACTCTTGGGATCGGGTTGCACGCCGCAACAGTGTGATGTTTATTTCAGTATCTATAATTGCTTTTATGTGTTCTGCTTCCTATTTTTATGAGGAAGTCCATGTTAGTGTGAGAGTTGAATAGTTCTCTCTAGTATTCGCCTTCCTTTTGGTACCACGTACGAATTAATAGCCTACTAGCACATTGTGTCATCTTGTGGGACTTTTGATTATGTCTGATGTGGCTTATCGCCTGAGCAGTTCGTACTGGGTGAGATGAGATTATGTGATTTGGGGTCAGTGCAAACCGATTATATGAAGTATATTATAGAGGAAAGGATCATCCTCTAGTTTAGGACAAGGTAATGGATCCTGTCAGGAGTATAGACCCAATGAATTGTTGATTCAGTAGTTGGTTATGGATATCGGCACATCTCTTCCGTCGTGTCAATATTGTAAAAGTTGGAACGAGACCTATGTAGATCGTGAGGTGCAATGGGAGCATCTGATTCGTCGAATATTTTTTTGTTGGCTAATTTGATCATAAAATATTATCGTGGTCCTGTGGATTTTGTGTTGCAAGGTAAGGATCCAGCAAGATTATGC